>MU225113.1:1992566-2006280 GCA_018584345.1 Thuja plicata | reverse complement strand
GGTATATGGAGTTGAAGCCAACTTGCCATTACCTTTAGAACTTGCTACATGTAAGTTGAAAACTGCCATTGAGGATGATGTTTTTAAGGATGGTTTAGAGAAAAGAATTATGTATTTGACCAAGTTGTGGGAAGAAAGGGAAGACATGGTTGACAAGATCACTGAACATTAGAACCGAGTCAAGAAGCTGTTCGATAAGAAATCAAGGCCAAGAAAACTCATGGAAGGTGACACGGTGCTGTTGTGGGATGAGACATGAACCTAAAGGAATGCATTCTAAGTTTCAATCCTTGTGGAAAGGTCCATTCCAGATTATACAGGTGAATCAGAATAATTCTTTCAGACTGGCATATCCTTCCGGAGAGTCCCTACCATATTCCTATAATGGGTAGGATTTGAAGCTATACCAGATGCATAATTGAAGAGCAGGTAACCCCTGTGTAGTAGTTAGTTAGGTAGGTGTTCTTTTTGTGTCGTAGTCGGTAGTTATTTTCTCTTGCTTTGTTTCAAGTTTCCCTTCTCTCCTTTGCTCTCCCTATTTGCATTTTCTCATTGTTCTCTTTGGTCTAGACTCCGCAACCCAATGGATAAGGAACTTGCAAAACCAGAGAAGCTGAATTCTTCATGCACTTGCAGTACACGATCCCCCAGTCGGAGCCAGCTGTTATCTAACTTTCAGTCACCCATTTGTTTGCAATATTGGAGTCATATGGTCATCTCAAGTCAGTCTGTTCAGTCTGAGTCTAGGTCTAAGTCTTTCTTAGGTAGGCTATCTTTGTCGGGTTTCCCTGTCATTGCCTTTCTTTCTCTTAGCCGGGCGAGTTGTTCTGAAGTCTTTCCATATTTGGGTAGGCTGTAGATCCTAACCCGGCAAAGATTTGTGCTCCAATCAATGTTCTTCCTTAGGCAGATATTGAAGACTGGTATGGATCGATTCTACAAATCTCAACCATCCTAATGAAACAAATGGCGAGCAATTTGGTTAAGAAATGAGCGAGAACAAGCTCAGTGGGATTTCAGAAATCATCTTCTCCATGGCGGAATTCTACCTAGGAAGGTAATTTTCTGCAAAGGCAAAAAAGAAAGAGCGCTATGGTGGACCCCATGATAGGTTTTCGAAGCACCTTTTTGATTTTCTGGGTAAGAAAGACTCAAAGCGAAGAATTAGATTTCAGCTTCTCCGTGGCGGAATTCTACCTAAGAAGGTAATTTTCCGCAAAGAAGAACTTTGCCTTGTGCGGGTTTCGCACCTCTCAGGTGATTTTCCGCAAAGAGGAATTTTTCACTAGGCAGGTTTCACACCTCTCAGGTGATTTTCCACAAAGAGGAATTTTGCACTAGGAGAGTTTCGCACTTAGTTGGTGATTTTCCACAAGCTTGGTTATAATAAGGTGGGCCCAATTTATTAAAAAGAATATCATGTCATTGTTTTAAGAGATCAAATAAAGCATGTGCTTTAAGTTAAGTAGCCCGTGCACTTAAAAATGACATGTGAAAAAATAGGTAGTGGCTTCTCCATTATGTGGAAATCGCACCTCCTCATACATTTTCTGCAATGGAGAAACAGATTTGGTATTTTCCGCCGGGAGCATTCAGTTTGGGATTTTCTGCCATAAGCAGTTGTTTTGACTCTATGGCCCAATGGATTTAGCTCGATAATGCTGGTTGAAGATGAAGAGTTTCAGATTCTATAAGTGACTATTCAAGTTCTTAGATGTGAAAAGTCTTTTCCTTCGTATTCTGTCTTTTTGTATTCAAAGAAGAGGGAAGGTCATTGGCTCTTAGAAGCCTGATGTATTGTAAACTCTATAAATTCTGTAAAGAATTTGGTAGGAAGGGTCAGCAAACTTGTTAAAGAAAGCAGAAGTGATTCTATTTATAGAAGCTTTGTCTCATGTTTGTTGCGCCATTGTAGTTGTTCATTTGCATTTGAATAGATAGAACAATTGTATGTGAAGCTGCAGTTTTCTACTGGATTCTATTTCATGTTAGTGGTTGCAGTGAGGGTGATTCCATTTACTTCTCATGTATAATTCTTCTCCTATTCATTCAGTAATTTAGGTGCATCAGAATAGAAAGTACAATTGTGTGTGGAACTGTAATTCCTGCTTGGATTCTATTCCATGTTAGAAGTTGCAGCATAAGAAATTCTATTTGATGTCCATGTATGATTCTACTCCTGTTCTCCTTAGTAGAATATGCATTTTTAGAATAGGTAGATTAGATTTGAATATAGATTAAAAATTATCCTTGCCTAAATTGTTTGTGCCTACAAGCAATTTGGTTAAAATTCAGAATGAATAAACCTGATGATCAATACAAAGACACATTCGTTTCATATCAAACATAATCAGGGAGTTGTACCTGTTAATTCAGAGGGCAGTGATAGATAACATACACCGACCCATTTGTTGGTGGACATCCTTTTGTTCTCTGACCTTGGGTGCTAAAAGAGTCAGAGATTACAAATCTAACAGGAGGACAAACTGTTAACCAACACTTTTGTATTTGCACAGATCTATGAACTATTTTGGAGTGCTTGGTGGTCGAGTCATGATCACTCTGCAACTTGGTTTCTTTCTGCTCAAAATCATCTTTGCTCACTCTGCTCTGGGTGTCATGACAAATGAGTCACTTTGATGCCCTATTTATAGTTGTTTCCCTAAAACATGTGTAATAAATGCTCACCAACTCATCAGTGTTTGAAGACTGAGTTCGTTGGTGAAGCTTTATTACCATCGATCATGCTTACAACATTTTTGAGTAGTCAAAGTTGACTTAGCCTTTACCAATAGATTTTGGTAACATAGACAACTTGTTCATGTTCCTTGTTTACCGATGTGGGTCGGTCAATACTAACAAATTTTCTTATAACTGACATCTCTTGGCAAATGTAGGCAGTCTTTGCTTTAAGTGTATACCGACGAGTTTCAGTATGTATGTCCGAAGACATAGTTTTCACATATTTCAACAAGTATAACCATGATGCATCTTTCTTATGCTAATTTGAAATTATTTCATCATATTATGGAACTGATGTAAAGTAATATCTTTAGGTTAATGTAGTTCCATACTTGTTCTGCTTAGGTGGGGTTGGTGATGTCACCAGATCCATTGGATGGGGTGTCATCATTTGAATTGCTCATTCCAGCTTCATCATTTCTTGAAGCTTTTCTCAACATCTTGTCTCTATCCCTCCAGATATCTTCAATGCTATTTCCATTGGGGTATGTGCTTGTCTCTGTCATTTGGTCTTTGCAGTCCTAGTTGAGATGACCAACTTTGTGACAGTGTAAGCATGCCATTTCGGGGTTAATCCATCCTCTTGATTTTCTAGTCCATAGTCTCATATAGTTTGCAGCAATGTGACCATACCTTCCACATGCTGTGCAATTTGTCCAAATATTGTAGTCGTATACATACTAATTACCGATATGCTTTGGTTGATATGGAGTGTCTTAACCTTTTGGCTTCCATGCCTGCCTTTTATTTTTCCAGCATTCAAGACTTGTGTGCCCATTCATCTTGCATGTAGGATAGTATTTGTCCATGTAGGTTTCCTTCCTTGGCTATTCTATCTTAGACTTACATTCATATGCCTTATGTCCTTTCTTGTTACATTTATAATAGAATCCTATGAATGAAGGTGTAGATTTAGAAATACCTTTCATTTTCTTCTGTACCTATATATTGTGTGACCTTGCTTTCCATAGAGTTTGCATGTAATATTTCTTGGTCTTGGATTTTCATAAACATTCTTTGGATTAGATTGGTTTGATGATTCTCCATTTTTGGTAAAGCCTAGACCATTGTTGTTGTTGAATCTTTGTTGTCCTTCCAGAAAATCATCCATTCTTTTATTTCTCTCTTCAGCCTTTCTGATAACTTCATTATGTTGTTGCTGAATTCTAACCTCATGCTTTAGTTTTTCATTTTCTTCTCTTAGTTCACTAATAATCTGGATTCTCTCTATGAGTTCAACATTCATTCTATTTTCTTCTTGACTCATGAGAATGATTTGATTTGTGAGCTCATGGTGATGCTCTGCATGTCTTTGTATTTCTAACCCTTTTCTTGTAGTTTCTCTGTAATCTTCCTCCTATCATCAGTAGCTAGTGTTCTTTCTATTTCAGCTTGTCTAGCATAACTCATCACATCAATCATTCTAACCATCTGGGTCTCTTGACCAATTTGTAGCATCTTTATTTGTTCTATCAGATGTTGATTGATCCCCTTTAGATTTGTGATGTTCTCTTCTGATGTATCTGATGCTTTTCTTGTATTTGATCTTGAAGACTCAAATAAATCTGGAATCTCTTCTTCTTGATAATCTTTTTCATTGCTTTGAGTTTCCATTCCTTTCCTTTCATCCAACAGCTCTCTCATCTTGATTCTATCTTCTTTATACTATTCATAGAACATCTATATCTCAAGCTTTTTATTCTTAATATTCTTATCAAGTTTGTACTTCTCCATTGTATGATATTTTCTCTTAAGCCTTTAAAATTTTCCAAGAAGAGACTTAGCTCTGATACCAATTATTGGGTTTAATGGGAAGTAATACTGAGAGGGGAGGGGTGAATCAGTACCTCTAAAAAATTTTCTTATCCTTTAATCAATTAACCTTAGTAATCAATTGCATATCCATTCCATCTTATCTACACTATTTTTATGTGAGTTATATCAATTCATAACATTAATAAACATATGAATCATTCATAAAAACATTCATGAACATAATTGACACATAAAACAAGATATGATATCATAGAAAACTCTTTTTAGGAAGTAAAAGTTGCAGTGGGGATGACACCCACAAAACTTCACTATTTGCATAATGGAGGGGGCCGGTTAAGCCTTACAATTTTGATCACTTCTGATGATCTACCCTATTAGGAGTATCAGTGGAGACCTATTAAAGTATACTCTATTAAGATATTTTAGCAACACTGTTAAGTGTGCACTCGGTTAAGAGATTTGATATAGGACTGTTAAATCCACCTTTCTTGAAAGGATTTCTTACACTTTGCTTCACTTTTTAGAATGACAACAAATTACAAATTGACCTGGTAAGTGCAATCTCCTATTGCTGATACAGATCCTATGTAGTTCACATACAAAATAATATCACCTTAACTATGATTGAATATTACCTTTGATTATCGGTTTCCTCTATTCTTGATTCTGCTAACCAAATCCTTCTTTCTCTGCTATGGTTCTTGAAACTCTCAATTCAATCCATAGATGTGCTCATTATGTTCTCCTTTCTCTTCCACACACATTCTAATGAATAATTACATCATCTATTTATAGATGGATTGATTTCATCAAATTGATGATAAAAATAATGTTAACTCTAAGATCAGGTTTACAACTTGCACCTAGATCTCCTAGTCTATGTGCTTTAAATTAGTTAGACCGATTAAAAAACTTACATTAATGTTTCTTGTCCCTAAATAAATAGATTTAAAAAAAATTAAATATCCTATAAATAGAACACCCTTGCTTTATCTGATGTGGAGGTCAGATCCACTTTTTGCGGGCTTCAACTGAATTTCAGTTATGTCTTTTGGTCATGCTTGTCTGTCCTTCAATTTTTACTATCGATTGCACTGAATCTATTTCATCGGTCTACACTATAACTTGAATTTTGGATTCCTCTATTAGGTTCCACTTTAACTCTCTACATTATGGTTTTTAGTTTACACACTACCTTGTGTCATCGGTTCTCTCTGTACTTAGTCATTTTTGGAGATCTGCCAATCTGATCTTTGGTTTGCCCTTTATTGTCTTTCGGTGCAGGCTTACCGAAAGTGTTGTTTGAATAATAATGAAAAATTAATGTCATCACTTATGGCCAAAATATTGTAGAGAGGCAAATGTAGATAGGAAGGTAAATTACCACTTGTATGTTTCAATTGCAAAGAGGTTGGACACTTTGCTGTAAGATGTCCAAACAGAAGAAAAGATGACAGAGGAAATGACAGATCATATGAGAAGAAGTTTGATAAAGGTGATAATAGAGATTACCAGAGCAACTAAAAATCTGACAAGAGAGATACCTGAGACTACAAGGACAAAGGGAAGAAAGCTTGCTACCTAGCTGAGAACAAAGCTAATGACACTGACACCGAATCAGAAGAAGACATTGAGATGGTATTTGTAGCCATGAAGGATGATTCAGATGAAGATAAAGAAAGGTATGTAGAAACTATACTCATATCTAAAGTTAGTAAAAATGATGTTTGAATCATAGATAGTGGCTTCACTCACCATATGACCGGTGATAAACAAAAGTTTGAGACTTTTGAATACTATAATGGTGGTTCAGTGAGAATGAGAAATGACACACCTTGTCCAGTCGAAGGTAAAGGAACTATAATGTTGAATAACCTGATAAAATTTGAAAATGCTTACTGGGTAAAAGGAATGAATTATAATTTGTTAAGTTTTTCACAACTAAACAATTTAGGTCACAAAGTAGCATTTGAAAATAAGAAGGCAAAGATTGATAATGAATCAGGAAGATTGATTAGTACCGGTGAGCAGACAAAAGGTAACCTTTTCTATCTTGATGACACTAACACCACTTTTTTAATGGATAGAAATGAAAACATATGGTTGTGGAACAAAATATTGTGTCATGTGAACTTTGACAACATGATAAATATAAGCAACAAAAGGAAATTCAGAGGCTTACCGATCATGACTAAGCCTGAGCGTTGAGGCGGTGGATTTAGGCAGCCTAGGCAGAGGTGAGCAGGAGTACATGTACCTCAGGGGCAGGTTCCTTTGAGAGTCGATGTATATTGGGCCAGACATAGGCATAGACATGTCTAGGTGGATAGACAGGTTCCAGTGCAGGGATAGATACCACAGGTGGACCCACAGGTCAGTACCATATCATGTGCAAGAATTGTCAAAAAGGTAAGATGACAAAGTCTAGTTTCAAAAGTAAAACCCATACATCTAATGCAATTATAGAATTAGTACACACATATCTATGTGGACCCATGAGGACAAAGAGCTACTATGGAGATAGGTATTTTATTTTGTACGTTGATGATTATTTTAGAATGATGATAGTCATGTTCTTAAAAGATAAATCAGAAGCATTTAAGATGTTTAAATGGTATAAAGTAATAGTAGAAAAACAAAGTGAAAAGAAATTGAAATGCTTAAGGTCAGATAGAGGAGGCAAATTTACTTTAGAAGAATTCACTAACTATTGCAATGAGCATGGAGTTAAAAGATAGGTTTCTGTACTGAGAACACCACAACAAAATGGAATTGCTGAAAAGAGAAACATATCAATTATTGACTGTGCAAGAACATTGATGATTGAGAAAAGAATCACTCAAAATTTCCACAGGGAAGCTATCAGTACTACAGTCTACACATTGAACAGAGTACAATTAAAGAAGGACACAAAGAAAATACCCTATGATCTTTGGTATGGTCATACACCCAATGTAAGTTACTTCAAAATCTTTGGTAGTCAATATTATATTTTGAAGGATGATAGAAATGGAAAACTTGACTCCAAAAGTGATGAGGGTATCTTCCTAGGGTATTCAACCAAAAGAAAGGCTTATAAATGTCTTAACAAGTCATTTAACAAAATCATTGAAAGTGAAAATGTAAAAATAATTGAATTTGCAAAAAAGAAAGATAAGGAAAGCAAAAATGAACCAGAGGACTACAATAGGTTTGTTTATACAGAACCTAACACCCTACCTAAGAAATAGTGTATTACTCCTAAGAAATAGAACATTACACCCAAGCATCAGGCCGTAATTACCAAAAATTAGGAGAATCCTCAAGATGATGTTTCGATCAATGGATATGAGAATGAAGGTCAAGAAGATGATCAGAATGATGAACACAAAGCTGAACTGAAACTTGCCAAGTATGTCAGAAGACATCATCCACATAATCAAATCATAGGAGACAAGAAGGTTGGAACAAGAATAAGAAGTAAGTCACTAAACACCAAATGTTTACTTTGTGATTTTGAGCCTAAATCTGTTAACAATGCACTTGAGAATGAAGAATGGGTCAGTGCTATGAATGAAGAAATAGAACAGATTGAGAAGAACAATGCATGAACACTAGTACCGAGACTAGATGACAAGAATGTCATCGGTACCAAATGGATATTTAGAAACAAGCTGAATGAGAATGGAGAAGTCACTAGAAATAAAGCAAGGTTAGTATGCAAGGGATATGCACAAGAAGAAGGTATTGATTATGGAGAAACCTTTGCACCCATTTCTAGACTAGAAGGAGTTAGAATCTTACTTGCTTATGTTACATTTAAAGGATTCAAGGTATACCAGATGGATGTCAAATATGTATGTCTAAATGGAATACTAGAAGAAGAGGTATACATTGAACAACCATAAGGGTTTGTTGATCCAGACAAGAGAAACATGGTATGTAGACTACATAAAGCCTTGTATGGATTGAAACAAGCACCTATAGCCTGGTATGAAAGAATTCACTCATATCTCATTAGCATAAAATTTGTTAGAACAAGTGAAAATAGAAATCTATACTTAAAAGAAGATACCGATGGTAATATTCTGATTGCTGAAATTTTTGTTGACGATATCATTTTTGGGGGAAATGAATTGTTGTGTAAATCCTTTGCTAATGAAATGAGCAAGGAATTTGAAATGTCTATGTTTGGAGAGATCAAATTTTATCTTGGTCTACAGATTCTTCAACAAGATGCAGACATATACATCACTCAGTCCAAATACATCAAGGAAGTGCTAAAGATATTCAAGATGGAAGATTCCAAACTAGTTAGAACACCTATGGCTACCAGATGTAAGATGAAAAAAGAAGACAAATCCAATGAGGTAAATTAGACCTTATATAGATCAATGATTGGAAAACTGATGTATGTTGTTCATACCAGACCAGATATAACACATGCAGTTGGAATAGTTGCAAGATTCTCTGCTAATCCCAAAGAGTCACATATGACTATTGTCAAGAGAATTTTGAGATATCTGAAGAACACCGAGGACTATGGATTATGGTATAAAAGAGAAGGAAAATTTGAGCTACAAGTTTATACAAATGTTGATTGGGCTGGAAGCATTGATGATCAAAAGAGCACAACTGGAGGAGCATTCTTCATGGGTGACATACTTGTCACATGGATCGGCAAGAAGCAAGGATGCATCTCTCAGTCTACTGCAGAAGCAGAATATGTGGCTACTGTTGCAAATTGCTCCAATATTGCATGGATCAAACAATTGCTGGAAGGTATGAATATGAAGATTCTTGAACCAGTAATAATCTATTGTGATAGCACTAGTACAATAAACATTTCTAAAAATCCAGTCATGCATGCTAAGACCAAGCATATTGCTATAAAGTATCACTATCTAAGAGAACAAGTGCAAGAAAAGGAAGTGACACTCAAATATGTTCAATCAAAGGAACAGTTAGCTAATATATTCACCAAGCCATTACTGATGGATACATTGTAGTACCTGAGATAGAAACTAGGGGTCCAACCCTTGTCTATCGGTCAATAAGATGACTAGGAGGTTGCATCAGCCTATACCAAATCTGAAGATCATTCATGTTGATGAAAATACTGAGTTGGACAACAACACATATATCTATACATAGAAAGGTACAAATCTACACCGAAAACTAGAGACATTGTACTACTGATGGGTAAGGAAAATCAAGGAATATATTATGTAAATAATGTAAGATGATCACAATAATGAGAAGTGTTTTTGTTTGGCATTGTTGTCGAAGGGAGAGATGATCTCATTATCATCAGGGAGAGATTATTCCATTATCATTAAATGAAAGATATGATAAAGGGAAATATTATCTCATTGATCAGAAAAGATTATATCATTATCCATGAAGTGAAGTTCCTGAGAATTAGAAGGAAGAGTTAATCAATATTCAAAAAGAGAGAAATTGATTACATATGAAATATCCATCTAAGGGAGAGAAGTAACAAAGGGAGAGATTTTAAACAAAGATAAAGATTACTATCAAAGGAAAAAGATATTATCAAGAAGAAGAATAGTCAAGGTAGAGCACATATCAGAATAGAGATACCAGGTGATACATCTATCTAGTAAAGGGATTGAAGATTGAAGACAACCCTTCTGAAAGAAATAAATCTAAGCTATTGTAAGCTTACCGAAAGCCAGACATTTGTAATAGTTACATTAGGAAATCTTGATGAAACTATATATTTCATATTGTATTAGTGATAGTATAGTATGATAATGTAGTATGTTGCCATCAATGCCAAATGGAGAGATTGATGACATGTAACTGATTAAATATTTGAATATGTTAAGTTGATCACTGAAATGTAGAAGGATAATGCAAGACATTAAATCAATTAATAGATTATATTGTCATTGATGTCAACTTGATATCATATAATCGGTTAAAATCAAAGTGTCAAACACTTCAGAGAATAAAAGAGAAAAATATTATGCTTTCAGTAATGCATAAAAGACAAGCATTCACAATGTGACTTCACACACCGATGGTCAGTGGAACCTGAAAAATAGAGATCACCGAAAGTCAATTCATAGTGATGCATGAGCAAGAACACTGACAATCATTACCAACGAGTAGAGTCACAAGCATAACCGACAGACAGAAACATAGTGTAAATCGACGGAGAAGCCCGAGGAGAATTGGAATGTTGACCAAAGCTATCAAAGAGTTAAAAACACCAAAATTAACTTCAGTTCATAAACAAAAAATATCTAGCAAGCAGAGTTAAATATCGAATTAACTGGTAGTTATCTTTGTTTTCATTGACAAGATAAAGCCAGAGATAAGTAAAGGATTTAAAGTTGTTTTGTCCAGTTGGCAAGAAGATCTCTATGAGATAAAATAGGAGTTTTTCTTTAAATCTAATTGGCGAGAATTGTGGATCATGCCAAGATCAAGAAAATCAAGAACCTAACAACGATGATATCATGTCTACAAAGAGACAAATCAATTCATTACGAATTATGGAGTGGGTAAATGAATGAAAAGAGGATGTTGAAGAGAAACTTCATACAGTCCTGATCAATCAAGCTGAGGAAAGAGCTAAATTTTTCTATGGATACCAAGCAACAAAGAGCAACATCACCGAGTAGAATCAAAGTAGAGCAAAGGTATAAAAAGAGATATATTGATTAGAATAGTTTTATGAGATTACAATAGATCTAAAAATATGCAAGTATAAGTTGTATATGTGAACAAATCATCCTATTTTAGTTTGACCATTGATTCAGAAAGTCTCTTAACCAAGCAGGATTTAAATATTATTTTTATATTGAGATACATCCCAAAGAGTATCAAAAATTTTGATTGTTAAGATAGCATGAGATGCCAGATGCCCATTGACAGGCCAAGTGAGTGTTTGATCAAAGAACATAGCATAGAGATGACCGATATCAAGTGACATACTAAAATTTTAAATCCTTTAACAAGGTCATACCTAACAGTGTGTTTTTAACCTTTAACAGGGTTGGCTCCTCACCGAGCTCACTTCAAAAGAGTGAAGATTTTGGGTTGCCGGTCCCAAGTAGTTTTTCCCTTAATAGGGTTTTCACATTAAAAATCTATGTGTTAATGTGTTTATGAGTCATTAATTTAGTATTTTGCATTACACATAACTTAACTGGATTGATCAGTATACTCTAGATAATTTACTGTCTTTCAGTAAATTAACAAACAGCTATTTGGTAAACATACAGTAGAAGGTTTAGCAAAGCATTTCGAGTAGCAGTAATTTGATAATAATATTTGAAGGCATTCATCCTATTGGAATGAAGATAACTAGAGGCTTAATATTGTGGTATTAAATTTTTGGGTTGATTATTGGAATATTTTTGAGGCCACTGATTCACCCCCCCTCTTAGTTATTACTAACACCCATGAGTTATTATTTTTCAAATTTGTCATTTATTCATCCATAAAAATCTTCCAGGATTCGACATCATTAATACCTAATGCCTCTACTACAAATCTAGGTTTGTCCACACTAGTATGTAAAGAAAAAATACATCTCTAATCATTAGGAGAATACCTTTCTGGTGGTTGTCTTTTCTTTGTAGACCTTAAAACTGTTAGGATTGGATAATACTAAGAGGGGGGTGAATCAGTATTATAACAGTTAATTAAATTCTTTAACCACTTTAGCATTAACCATATAATTGCAGTAAAGGAAAGAACATAAATAAATAACACAAAACTCATAAAACCATGATTTTTTTACGAGCAAACCCTGGCCAAGGGAAAACCCTGGTGGGGATGATACCCACAAGAATGTACTAAAGTATAATGTCCCTATAAGGAGACCTAGCCCTCTTAGGAGCTGAATATTACATAGTACATTTCCTTGTTAGATGAATAACAACCCTGTTAAAGGTTCACAACACCATGTTAGGGGCCAATGAGCTTACAACTCTTACAAAGTAATTTTGTTACAAAAGTTTCTCAGTTATGAAAAAAAACAAGCATCACAAATGCTTTGATAGTTCCTTTATAGTTTTTCCATTCTCTGCTCTGCCATTCACATGTTTTCTCTACATATACTTCCCTTACAACACACAATCTTTACCAAAAAGATCTTACATATATATCTTTTAACTTTACAAAGTTGACTCTCAGTATGAATATTACAATCAGTACTAAGTCGGCCTTCAATACAAAATACATTTAATATAGTAAATATCAAATGCATAGTCGGTGCTCTTGCATAGTCAAAGTATAGACTATCAATAACAAAATTACAACTTCAATTTCCTGGAGTCCAAGTCATACTCCCTTATTCTTCGCTGTTGTCCAACTGCTCTGTGTCGATGTTCTCTATTGTATGTTAGTCTTCAAATCCTTATAACTTATCATAAACTTAACCAAATCCAAATTGATCTTAGGTGTATGTTAGAAATACTCCATACTATCTTCCACTAAGCTTGCATGCGTTAATTCATCGATCTCTGTCTTTGATATCCAAAACAATACTGTACCTTTGTTTCTATACTTAGTCGATTTTGGACAATACCAAAATTTATCTTTAAAACAATCGATCTTAAACCTAGATGTGCTTCCATAAATGACAACCAAAAAGTGAATCACATTACCCAAATTGATCACTTTCCAACAAGCTCTCCCTTTGGCATTGGCGGCAACACTTAACAAAAAAAATTACAAAGTGTTCCAACAAAATAAAATTGTCTCTACTTCTTCTCCTCGTCCTTTTCATTTTATTTTCTTTATATATATATTTTTGTTCTCTCTTCTCTTCTCTCCCTTTGAAAACAATGAAAAAGGTGTTGTATGCACCCTAAAATGGTTGCCTAGACTTTGGTCCCCATTTCTCAATTTATCAAATCCCTGAATCAATATTTTCAAATATCAACAATATCAATTATATCAATTTCCTTGATCAAATCATAATCAATTCAATATTTCCTAAGGTTTGAGCCTTATTTAATATAAAAGAGAAAAAAATAAAAAATAAAAAATCTTATTTAATTAAGAGAACATGCTCTCTTTTAATTAATTAAAAATCCCTTTTAATTAAATAATAAAATCACTTTATCCTAAGCCTTTATTTAATTAAAAGGAATTTCCTCCTCTTTTATTTAAATAAAAAATCCTCACTTTTCTTCTTATCTTATGTTGCACAAATAAAACATTATTCTTATTTTAT
>MU225113.1:1961685-1984025 GCA_018584345.1 Thuja plicata | reverse complement strand
TGCATGGTTTACTAGCAAGGTTATAGGCTTAATAGCTCTAGCTGAGAGCATTCTAAAAACCCTTGCACTCCATGCCTAGGGAGCTATGGATTGATTTTTGAGACCTCATTCTTGAGTGTTCTTGAATTTTTAAGATTCATAGAAGTGTGACACAATTATAGCACACAGGTGCATACAAATAAGTATCACTTCTTTCTCACAAGTTTTAGAATGTCTTAGAAGGAATCTTCCAAAATCTTCACTTTAGTGCTCCATGTCTTAAACAAAATATGACTTATATGAATCAATCCATTCAATGCAAAAGATGTGGTTTCAACATTCTTCAAGTCTGTGGGTAGGCCTTTAGCCAATGAATATGTAGTCTTTTCTAAATCTTTTATATGTGCCTCAAGTATTGATAGCTTCAGAGTAATGAGGTTCCTTAGCAAATTGAATATGTTCAATACTCTCTCCTTCTCATTCTCCAATATACTAATCTTAGCCAATATCTTTGTCACTTTATTGTCTAACTCTATAGTGGTCTGTGAAGATGTCTCACAACCATCCATTAACCTATTCAAAGTTGCCCTTTCTTTTGCAATAATATCTTCAACATTCTGAATGTGTCTGATAGGATTTATGTTGTAACCAAATAACTTTCTACCATGTGTAATGCAGTTCTTTGCATTTATCAAACAAGTTTTCACAACTCCTAAGTCCCATGAGATGGACTTGCATATATTTATCAATTTCTTCTCTTCATATGTTTTCTCTGCTTTCTCTTCTGCAATCTTCAACAAATTTTCAAAGTGGCCATGAAACTCATCATGTGTGACTTTTAAGTTCTCAATATCATCTTTGTTCTGGAATACTAAAGGTACTAGAAGAAATTTATTCACAATCTCAATAGCTCTTGAAATCCCCTTTGACTTCTTATCTCCTTTCTGTACTAATTTCTCCTTTGCTTTGTTTAGTGCGGTGAATGCCAGTTTCACTAGTTCATCTTCATCCATGATATTGACATTTACATTACTACTTGCCAACAATAAGCTAGATGGTGAATTTACCTCTTCCTTTTCATCTTCTCTTTGCTCAGTCTTCTGTCCTTCATCCTCTTTCTTCTCATCTTCCTTATTCTCCTCTTCCTTCTTAGGTTCATCAACAGTAGAAGTGTCCATGGTTACTGAAAAAGGGTCTTTCTCATCTTGTGAGGGGTCTAGTGTTACTGCCACACCAGAAACATAGAAATCTGCAGTAGTGTCTTCTTTACTCTCTTCATCATTGGTCTCTGTGTCCTTTGTGCTATCATCCATTCCCAATTGTTTAGGTAAATTTGTCTTAGGGGGTATGGGCTTGACAAAATTAGTTCTCAACAGTATCTTCTCAAGTGCCTTCTGAGTTTCCTCAGTCACTTCATCATACTTCCTCACCATTATCTTTCGTAATATGGTCTTTGTCCTCAACAAGGGGTTTCAATTCTTTGACTATAATATCTCTCTCTTGTACGAATAACACATGAAGCATGTCATCAATCTCTTTGTTTCTAATCTGACCATCTTCAACTTGTGCCAAACATTTTCTGCTTTCCAATTTTGTATACAAATTTGATGGTATGCTTCCTTCAACTTCCAAAAGTGTCTTCTTGAAACTAAGAATGTGTTCTATCACAATGTCTTCAATTTTCAATTTATCTGTTTCTTCATAGCTGTCATAATATTTATCAATTGAAACCAATTTTCCTTGTTCAGTTTCTCTCTTCTCCAGCATTTTCATGTCAGGTTTCCATGCTTTATTCTTCTCAATTTTCTTCTCTTCTTCAACTGCATTCTTCTCTTTTGTCTGTATACTAGATCTAGTTACTCTAGGAGTAACTTCCTTTGCTTGTTTTGCCTGCTGCTATGTTGGAGGTGTGTTATCAACCATAACTACTTTAAGGGTGGAAGGGGCATTAGAGCTTCCACTAGCTACTCCAAGGGATCTATCTGCCATCTTCTTCTTAATATATTTCAGTTCTTCCTCAGATAGACCAGCCTTTACTCCACAGTCATGAATAAGATTAGCAATCTTTCTCTTCCTCTGTCCTCTATACTGTTCTTCTCTCACCTTCTCTGACTTCTCATATGTTCCCCATCTCTCTTCTGCTGTATCAACTTCTAATGCAAGAATATGTTCTACTTGCATGGTGATTACTTCGGAACTCACTTCATAGCCCATAGGGTAACACCATTTGTTTCTAGGGGTCATTGCCTCAAAACATACACAGTCTGTTTCAACCATAAAATAAATTGTGTCCTTGTACTTCTCAACAATGTCCTCATGTAGTCTGTATCTACTCTTCATTTGTTTTTGTAGAATTTTGATCATTTCAAACAGTTCTCCATCTACCCAAGTAGTGTTCTGTCTTTTGTAACTCTGTGAGATTAGTATACTAGTAGGAACTCTAGTTTTCCAGCCACTAGGGTGTAGACCAAGAAACTTATGTTCAATATGAATGAACATGTGTACCAATAATGATCCAAACCTAAAAAATTTTGTTTTGTCCTTCTTCACAAGCTTTACATTATCAAGGAATTGTTGTGCCAATACTTTGCATAGGTCGTACTATGTGTTTTCTTTTATCATCCTCCATGCCATCATAATAACTCCAGCTGATACTGAATTAGGTCTGTTGCTGTAGAAAAATTTGTAACCAAGTATCGTTGCAATCAACCTTACATCTTGTTGGAAAATATCATTTACTATCATTTCCCTTCTGTCCCACTTCGAGTGTGTTAGGGTTTCAACTTCCTTCTTGACATGTTTCTCTGCAATGGGTACAACTCTAGTGTAATCTAAACTAGTAATCTCATGAATTAGGTCACTGCATATCTTCATAGGTTGGCTATCAATCCATATGAATTGGTCATGAAACCTGCTCATAGGTATTTTAAACCATTCATTTTCATCGAAGTCGCACAGATCTATAATCTTTATTATACTTAATTGATTGACATGTTTCCATTCTTCCTTCATGACTCCATTCTCAGTCATATCTTCCATTTCAGTGAGTATATCATCATATCCCAATGTGCCATACTTATAATGTATGTAAGCCCTAATGTCTTCTATGTGCAATACGCCATGTGGAGTCTGTGAAAATGCTCCTTCTGGATCCTCTTCACATGACTTATAAGGATGTTTCTTGAATTTGTATCTAGGATGATCAACAACATCGAATATCAAAGGTGCATCCATAGCTTAGATAATGTAGAATACTTTTCACATGTAGAAATCTGAGTTTATGCTTTGATTGATCACGCACGGCATTTGTAGAAATGTTTGAATACTTCTGCTCTCTAATCTCCTCGGCTCGCTCTTTTTCAAATGATAGAAAAATAGATCATAACATGGTGCTTTATACAAGTTAGGTTATAACTTTTCTTTTTCACTCCAAACTGTCTGGTGGGCTATTAATCCTCGTGATCAAAATATACAGGTCAACTGATGATGTGCTCTTAGATATATGATCCATAATGTCAGCTCAAAATATTCCCAAGCTCACATGAGCTTAATACATTATTTGTGGGGTAGGATAAATTCTGATGTTTTGCATTTAATGCTCCCCTAAGGCCATGATCAACCGATTAGGTTGATTCTGTCTTGCTACCTTCAGGTGAAGATCCAGTAGCATCTACTGACTCTCCCTAAACTGATGTCTCACTATTTTTTTTAATCTTCCATAGCTTACCACTATTTCTATCTTCTACGTTCTTAAAACAATTTTCAAAATCACTCTTCACATCTGCAATACTCTTTCCATTATCGCTTCCATTCTTCTGAGGTTTCATAAGAGGTGGTTTTCTTCTGTTCTCTACTCCATTATACCTACAAAACTTTTCTATTTGTCCTGGATTATTGCATTTGTAACATATAGGTGGTCTTCTTTCTTGATTAACTTGTAATTTATAGTACTTCGTAATGTGTCCAATGTTGTTACATTTGTAGCATGTAGGTTTTATTGTAGGTTCTCTTCCATTGTCTTGTCTATAACTAGATTTTCTACATTCTACCTTTTTGTTCCCATATCCATTATTGTTAAAACAATAACCAGAAAAAGTTCTAAAAGGGGCATTACCTCTGCAGTCCTTCTTCATGTGTCCAAATCTGTTGCAACCAAAGCATCTACCTCTAAAAGGTCTGATCTTCTCTATAGGTTCTTCAATAGATGGTTTCTTAGCATTAGTCTTCTCATCTAATTTCTCTTCCTGATTCTTTGAACATTTAGCTTCATTGAAGTCAATACCAGTCATATCACCTATAGGTTTCTACTTGTCTAGTTGTTCATCAATCAAATCACTACTGGTGTGAAGTTTCTCAATATGTTTCTTTGCTTTAGTAAGTTCACCTTTCACAATCTGATTGTATTTCTCCAATTCTAAGTATTTGTTCTTGTAGCTGTTAGCTTCATCTTTCATTTGATTCAATGCATTGTTCAAGGTTTCTTCAACTTTCTTCTTAGAATCCTCCTATATCTGTATTTCTTTAGCCATATTCTTGTTCTCAAGCTTCAGAGTCTCAATCTCTTCTTTCAGTTGCTTCACCTGATCTGAATTGTCCTTATCTGAGTCTTCTTTTATCTGAACCATAAGATCTTCTCTCTAACTTCTAGAAAGTTCAAGCTGTGCTTTTAGTTTCTTTATGAATTTCTCAGCTCTTCGAATGTTGAACTTCAATTCACCATTTTTTTCTTTAGCTTATCAAGGTCTTCAAGTGCAGCTTCAAAGTTCTCCTGTAAACTGTTCAAATCCATTCTGATCTCCCTCAAGCTGTTAGGATTTCTCTCCAAGGGCCAAAATCTCTAATATCAATTGTTAGGATTGGATAATACTAAGAGGGGGGGGTGAATCAGTATTATAATAGTTAATTAAATTCTTCAACCACTTTAACATTAACCATACAATTGCAGTAAAGGAAAGAACATAAACAAATAACACAAAACTCATAACACCATGATTTGTTTACGAGGAAACCCTAGCCACGGGAAAACCCTGGTGGGGATGATACCCACAAGTATGTACTAAAGTGTAATGTCCATTTAAGGAGACCTAGCCTTGTTAGGAGCTGAATATTATATAGTACATTTCCCTGTTAGAGGAATAACAACCCTGTTAAAGGTTCACAACTTCCTGTTAGGGGCCAATGAGCTTACATCTCTTACAATATAATTCTGTTACAAAATTTTCTCAGTCATGAACAAAAAAAAGCATCACAAATGCTTTGATAGTTCCTTTATAGTTCTACCATCACCTAATCTACCATTCGCATGTCTACTCTACATATACTTCCCTTACTCACAACACACAATCTTTACCAAAAAGATCTTACATATATATCTTTTAACTTTACAAAGTTGTCTCTCAGTATGAATATTACAAACAGTACTAAGTCGGCCTTCAATACAAAATACATTTAATATAGTAAATATCAAATGCATAGTCGATGCTCTTTCATAGTCAAAGTATAGACTATCAATAACAAAAATACAACTTTGATTTCCTGGGGTCCAAGTCATACTCCCTTATTCTTTGTTGTTGTCCAACTTCTCTGTGTCATTGTTCTCTATTGTCTGTCAGTCTTCAAATCCTTATAACTTATCATAACTTGTCAAAAATACTCCACACTGTCTTCCACTAAGCTCGCATGCCTTAATTCACCGATCTCTGTCTTCGATATCCAAAACAATACTGTACCTCTATTTCTGTACTTTGTCAATTTTAAACATACCAAAACTTATCTTCAAAACAATCGATCTTAAACCTAGATGTGTTGCCATAAATGACAACCAAAAAGTGAATCACATTACCCAAATTGATCACTTGCCACCAAAAACAAGCTGAGTTGGAGGTTCTTCCTCCTCTTTTGAATATTTAGATCTAGATGATCTATCCTCAACTTCTTTTCTATCGAGGGGTCTCGATTCAAATTTCCCATGTGTAGAAGGTAGTTTAAGAAAATCTTCCTTTTTTGTTTGTGCAAGCTACAATGTAATAGAAGAAGACTTATTTTCTCTAAAAATATCACTCTACTATGTATTAACTTTTGTTCAATAGGGTTCCAAAGGATTGTATCCTTTCTCACCATGACTATAAATAATGAAGATAAATTTCACAACCTTTTTCTCCAAATGTTTTCACTTCTCCTTTGGCACATATGCATATGTCTCACATCCAAAAGCTTTAAGATGTCCCAATGAAGGCTTATGACCCAACCATGCTTCTATAGGTGTTTTATCAACAAGATTTGATGTAGGAGACCTTTTAATCATGTAGTAAGCAGTGGAAACAACTTCAACCCATAATATTTGTTCTAGGCCAAGACCACTCATCATACTCCTACCCTTCTCCATCAATGTCATGTTCATCTTCTCTACAAATCCATTATGTTGTGGATAATACAGATTTGTCTTCTACCTATGAATTCTATAATCTTTACATAATATATTGAAATCATTAGAGTGAAATTCACCGCCATTATCAGTCCTCAAATATTTTATTTTCCTTCTAGCCTGTAATTCAACCATTTCTTCAAATTCCTTAAATTGACTAAAAACATTATATTTTGTCTTTATAAAATATACCTATATCATTCTATTATAGTCATCAATAAATAAGACATAATATGTAGAATTTCCAATGGAAGAAATATCTACAAGACCAAAAACATCAAATGAATAAGATCCAACACACCACAATATTTATGAGAGCTCGATTAAAATTGAACTTGGTATTGTTTTCCACAAATGTAATGCTCACAAAAATCAAAATCAAAATCAAGATTATAATCATTTAAACCTTCAGCAAGGTTTTTCTTTTTCAAGGTCCTTAGACCCTTCTTTCTAATGTGGCCAAGTCTCGGGTACCTAAGGGTACCATATAAATATTTCTTGAAATCTCAAATGAAATTACTTTTACCTTTTTACCATGTAGTGCTTTGGTTGTATCATGTAAATATCCTCCTCCAAATCACCATGAAGGAAAATAGTTTTCACATCCATTTTCTCAACCTCTAAATCTTAAGAAACAACAATTAAAAGTAAAAATCTAGTGGATTTCATTTTTGCAACAAGAGAGAATATATCACCATAATCACCACCCTCAACTTGAAAGTAGCCTTTTGATACAAAGCTTGCTTTATATTTCCCAATGCTTCCATTTGAACCAAACTTTTTCTTGAATACCCATTTGCAACCAATAGGTTTTTGTCCTTTAGACAATGGTACAAGATCCCATGCATTATTATTTTTCAAAGTTGTCATTTATTCATACACAACAATCTTCTAGGATTTGATATCATTCACACCTAATGCCTCTACTACAAATATAGGTTTGTCCACACTAGTATGTAAAGAAAAAATACATTTGCAATCATTAGGAAAATACCTTTCTAGTGGTTGTCTCTACTTTTCAGACCTTAGAACAAGCTGATTTGGAGATTCTTACTCCTATTTTGAAGATTTAGATCTAGATGATCTCTCCTCAACTTCTTGTTTATCGAGGAGTCTCGATTCAAATTTCCCATGTGTAGTAGGTAATTTAATCAAATCTTCCTTTTTAGTTTGTTCAAGCTATAATATAATAGAATTAGACTTAGTTTATCTAAAAATAGCACTTCTACTATGTATTAACTTCTATTCAATAGGGTCCCAAAGGATTTTATCCTTTCTCACCATGACTATAAATAATGAAGATAATTTTCACAACCTTTTTCTCCAAATGTTTTCACTTCTCCTTTGGCACATATGCATATGCCTTAGCCAAAATCTCTAAGATGTCCCAATGAATGCTTATGACCCAACCATGATTATATAGGTGTTTTATCAAATAGAGTTTATGTAGGATACCTTTTAATCAAGTAGTAAGTAGAAAAAACAACTTTATCCCATAACCTCTATTCTAGGCCAAGAACAATCATCATACTCGTATCCTTCTCCATTAATATCATGTTCATCCTCTCTACAACTCCATTTTGTTGTGGAGAATAAAGAGTTGTTTTCTACCTATGAGTGCTATAATCTTTACATAATCTATTGAAATAATTAGAGTGAAATTCACCGCTATCATCAGTCCTCAAATATTTTGTTTTCCTTCTAGATTGTAATTCAAGCATTGCTTCAAATTCCTTAAATTGACTAAAAACATTATATTTTGTCTTTATAAAATATACCTGTATCATTCTATTATAATAATCAATAAATAATACATAATATGTGGAATTTCCAATGGAAGAAATATCTACAAGACCAAACACATCAAATGAATAAGATCCAACACACCACAATATTTATGAAAACTTAATTAAAATTGAACGTCGTATTGTTTTCCACAAATGTAATGCTCACAAAAATCAAAATCAAGATTATAATCATTTAAACCTTCAGCAAGGTTTTTCTTTTTCAAGGTCCTTAGACCCTTCTCTCTAATGTGGCCAAGTATTTGCTACCATAACACAGTTTTATCTACAAGTAACTTTGATTCAAAAGAAAAAGCGCACTTAGGTACCCAAAATTCATGACTATCTACTAAAGGTGAACCCCTCACCTTTTCTAGTAATGCATCCATTGATTTTGTCTTCACAAAAATATTATTACACTCAATAGTGTATGCATCCATCTTACACAAAATGCCAATTCTAACACCTTTAGAAACCACCATAGAACCTCTCACCATTTTCATCTTGCATCAGAAAAGACTAACTACATACCCAAATCTATTAGCATGCTCATAGATTAAAAAAAAAAAATATTGTAGTAGGGAGATAGAACAGACCATTAATCTTTCTTATTGAACCATTAGGAAATTGGATTTTAACTTACCATGGCAAGCAATAGTTAAATGATAATTAACACCCAAGTACACTGTACCTCCATCAGATTTTTCATATTTAAAAAACCAATCTCTATTAGAAGTCATATGAAAAGATACACTTGAGTCAATTAACCGTGAATCATCATATGCATGAGTGACCAAATATGAAATGAACGCTTCACCATAGTACTTTTAAAACTCAGAATTAGAATCAAATTTCTTCTTTTTCTTATTTTTTTCTTATTCGGAGTCCTTATGGATGTGTCCAGGCTTACTGCAATTCTAGAAAAGAACTTTGGACTTTCAAGGAGAATTGCATCTCCCTCTAGATTTGGGTTTTTTATGCTTCTCATTCTTCTTTCCTTTTTCCTTATGTCTTCCATGAGAAACTAGGGCTTCCTTGGCACTAATGGATACTTTCCTCATCTCTTCACAAAGAAAAGAACCCTCCACATATTCCATCCTAAAAACAACAAAAGTATTGCGAGTAGCCATAAAAAAAGAAAGATATGAATCAAGCAAAGAACAAAGAAGCTATAAATATTATTAATCAAGAAAATATTATTTACTAAATATTTCTCTTGATACAGCTCACCAAGTCCAAAGACCTATTGCATAGGAATCTTCATGAACATTGATTAAAATAAAGTCTAGCAAGAAAATTTATAGTAGATCCTTATTAGCCATAGTTTAGTCATTAATAGTAATACTTTATGTTTTGAGTTTTTATGGAAATGCAATTACAAATGGTTTCTTGGACAATTGTAGGAACCAATGGTTGGTATGCCCAACCAACCTTCAAGTGCTTTATATATGTAAGATTGGCACTGAGAAAAAGTTATCTTTTGCATAGACATTACATGGAATAAAAGATACATCATTTTGCCAATATTATGTGCAATGTGTTCATTTTGAATTATTGTTTATTCATGTTCTGGTTGAATCTTTGTTTACTCTATGCATAAAAATAAATACCATGTAGGGATTAAATATTTTGGTGTCATTTCTTGATCGAACCTGGAGGTCTAAGGATAAGAAAACAAGAAAGATGGAAAAATAATGGGTTGCATATTCGATCAAAAAGTACAAGTAAATAATAGTAATGTTGAGGAAAATAGGGAAGAGATCCAAGAAGATCACTTGATAGAGGAATTTTTTCATGTGTGGGAAGTTTTGAATGACCATTACGGGTAGTGGGAGGCTCAGGAGAGAGTGGTCCTAGCTAACACAGTATGTTCCAAACTCATGGTACACACTCTAGTGTATGATCTTATAGGAAGCCTTACAAGGTTGTTGGGTTGCAATTTGATTGAATTCAAAGAATGACAAGAGGAGAATCTTTGGAGCAACACATACAATAAATACTACAATGGTATGAGGACAAGAACTAGAGGGAGGAGGAGCATAACAAAAGTAGACACCATCTCTCTGAAAACTCCACTAATTAATGCCCTTCTTGTTAGAATGTGAATGTAATGTTATTATTGTTGTTTTCATTAATTATTTTCATTGATGTCAACATATCCAATGCATAGAAGAGGTTTAGACGTGGTTTGAATATTTTGGTGTATCTCTAGAAGTTTGCATGAAAGGTTGTGTTTTAAATATTTTTCCTTATCCATGTCAGTGTTGGTCCTATTTAGTGCAAAACATATTGGGGAAAATTTATTTTGGTTCAGTCATATCTTGGACATGTTCATTGTGCTCCAGTCAATGTATTTTAATTATAATGTATAGATCTTATCTGATGGTACCAAAGGTCTTAGATATTGTGTAGTATGTTGATATGTGCAAAGAATGTTGTATTGAGAATGGTAGTCTATGTTTCATTCCTTACCACCATGGGAATGTTTCAGTGTGACCTATTCCTAATTGGTGTAGGCTGACTTGGTTTTTAGCATCAAGTAGTTTAAGAAGAGTGATAATATCAGTTGTTCATGTGATTCCTAGATACGAGTAATATGTAAAGAGAATGCAAATCTGAAAAAGGAAGATCTGTGTGTTGATGTATGTGTGAGTTGATGCAATCAGTAGAAGACTGTTATATCATTTCTATATTGTAGATAATTAGTGACATTGAATTTAGTGGTGAATTCTACTTTCATTTATTATATTATGGAAGTGAGCCCATTTGTACTGGCATTGAGCTCATTTGTACTAGAAGTGAGCCTATTTGTATTGGTAGCTATATATATATATATATTTTTTGTAGTTACCCCAACTGAAAGTGAGCCAACCCATTGTGAGAAAACCAATAGTGAGCCCTTGTAAAAATTTCCTTAATTGGTGTCACCTTAACTAGTGTTCATTTCATGAGAATTAGCTCCTCCGTGGTTTTTCCCAGTTTGGGTTTCTGCATAAATTAAGGTGTTTAATGTGTTGATGGTTTTGTGCTTTCATTTTTTTGTCTGGTTTTGATTGGTTTAAGTGATTACCGATTCAGTAAAAGTTTAAGAAATTGTTTTTAAATAACTAATTCACTCCCCTCTCATTTATTTGACATGTTTAACATTTGGTATCGGAGCTTGGTTCCTCAGTGAAGAGCTTAACTTCTTGAGGAAGATCCAATGGCGCACAAACTGAACTTCCCTATGTTTTATGGATTTGACTATAGTTCATGGAAATATATGATGAGAGGATATATGATATCAATAGGTTACACCACCTAGAAGCATGTAGAGAAGAAGTATGTGTTACCTTAGAATGGCCTCAATACTCAAGAAGAAATCACAACCTATGAGGAGCAGAGAAAGAAAGGTATGCAATATTTAGTGCTTTATCAAAGACTAAGTTAGATAAGGTTATATCATTGAAGGCTTCTTATGAAGTTTGGGAACAGTTAGAAGATATTTATGAAGGAAATGATAGAGTTAAGTTATCCAATAAGTTAACAACTAAGAAACATTATGAGAATATGAGAATGGAAGAAGGTGAAGACATTAGAAGCTACTTTTAGAGGGTTGATAATTTAGTGAATGAAGTCAAGAATCAAGGAGGTAATATCATAGATGAAGATGTTATGTAAAATATTTTGATGTCCCTACCAGATAGTTACAATGACAAGACCTCAAAAATTGAAGAAGTTTATGTTTCACAAAAGTTTGCTAGAGAACAATTGTTTGGCACCCTGACTGCATTTGAATTCATAAAATTTGATAAAGAGAAGAGTATATCAGAGACAACATTTAAAGACACAAATTTAGAGGAAGATTTAGATGGTGATGAAGATTCATATGAGATGGATTTGAACTTTGTAAGGAAGCTGAAGATTGGTACTTGAAAATACAAAGGTATGTTACCCCTTCAATGTTTTAGATGTGGAAAGATTGGTCATTTGGCTACTAGGTGTTAGAAGAAAGGTCCTAGGAAGAAGTTTAAGAATTTCAGTAAGAAAACTTACTATGTGAATGAAGATGCTAGTATTTTAGATGACAAGTCAGAAATAATGGATTGTTTATTTTATGCTAAAGAAAAAAATAAGGATTTATATTTCTAACATTTGTTTGGAAGTTGATGATAATGTTGTGACTTCTTTGTATGTTAGAAGTAACCATAGCGAATGGTTGATTGATAGTGGTTGTTAAAATCATATGATTGGTGATAAAAGTAAATTCATAACACTTGAGAAATATGATGGTGATGCTATTAGATTTGGTGATGATAAGGCAATATATATTGTTGGTAGAGGTTCAATTATTGATGCAGTCTAGGACAGAGAATCCCCAAAGGAGATGTCAAATCCTTGCAGCAATTATCAAAATAATGGAAATAAACAAGATACAAATGACAACAACATTATTTGCATCCAAGAAAAAAATTTAATTAATAAAAAAATTCTTTATACATGTAGGGCTATAAGATCTTCTCGGTTTATGGAAAGTATAAATAAAAACCTAACAAAAAAACCCAACTCAGACCTATTCCAAATATTCCTAAGTCTCAGATCAATCGTCTAATAGCTTCTCTTCTATTCAGCCCTTCACCAAACTTCTTCCTTCCTATTTTATTTCTCAAATGCATGCAAGCCCTAAATTTATACACAAACACAAATAGGTCAGCCTCAACCAACTTTACATATCCAAAGAAATGTGTTAGGTCGAGTCAACCTTAACCCAAATTGAATACAACATTTAATTTGTTTCTCAAGGACCTATCCAACAAATCAAGTCATCCACAAATAGATCCACATAGAAAATTATTTCATTCATCACCAAATGATCAGAACAATGACCACAACCTCAATCAATCAATCGGTTAACTCCAGGAACTAGTATCATGAAGAACACTAGAAACCGATAGAGAAACAATAGGATATCTCAAACCAAACCACCTCACGAAGTGCTATCATATGATAAGGCTCTAAAAAAAAGAAAGTATGAAACAATTTTCATCACTCATGTCAAACATATCCTCAGTTCAACTGATCTCAGAAGCTTAGAAGACTGCTTGAAGCAAGAAACTTCTTTCTCAACCCAGTCACAAAATTCACCATAATTCAAGCACGGTAACTCCAATTGAGTTTCTATCATAGGAAAATCTTCCTTATGACCCCATGACCAAAATATCATGACCACACCTTCTGAGGATCTAAAAAATCAATTAAGACATAAAACACACCAACCGGTGACAACTCACTACAACCAATTATCAGGAACACAACTGCCCGATAAATAATCAACAGTATCTCACAAACTACTCCAAAAAAAGAAGAACTATCATAGACATAGACTCTATGAAAAAAAGGAGCATACCATTTTGACCAATCTTTTCCAAGATCTCAACAGATCAATTTCTCACATGATCTCTAGAAATTTGTTTCAAACCAAGAACTTCATCAATCCAATAGGAAACAACTCTTAAATGATGCAAGTTCTTCAAGAAACCTAGATGCTCCTGCATCAATTAATTTTGATGGAAATCATAAAAATGATAAATGTTTTTATGTGAAGGGTTTGTATCACAATATTTTGCGTGTTGGACATGTGTGTGAGAATGGCTATGATGTTGTGTTCAAGAATGAAAGGTGTGAGATTTGGAAAAGATCTAAATAAGTGATTACAATTGGAAAAATGATAGGAAGGAAAATGTACCAAATTGAAGGAGCTACAAAGGGATGCTTACTATATCGGATTGATTTAGTTTTCTCTGGCACCAGAGGATGTGCCACATCAATTTTGATAACTTGGTAAGAATTAGTTCATCATGTGTAGTAAGAGATTTACTTAGACTATGAAACTAGATAATGTTATCTGTAAAGGATGTCATGAGAGAAAGTAGAGAAGAGAATTTTACAAGGCTAAATATTATTCATCTACCATTTTACTAGATCTAGTGTACCCTGAATTGTGTGGTCCTACCAGAACAAGGAGATTACAAGCTAGAATACCATGGAAGAATGGTGTAGTGGAAATAATGAATCAGACAATACAAGAAGTATAAGGGACAATGATGAAGGAATCAAGTTTACTGAAGGTTTACTGGAGATAATCATAACATACATCTATGGACACACTTAACACAATTATTTACTAGAAGAAGTATGGAAAGACATCATATGAGTTATGGAATGGAAGAGCACCTACATTGAAGTATTTTAATATTTTTGGAAGTAGATGCTACATTCAAATAGATGAGGACAATCTTGGAAATTTTGATAACATAGCAGTTGAATTTATATTTTTTGGATATTCTACAAAGATCAAAGCATATCGGTGTTGCAACAAGAGACTGAATAAGATTGTTGAAAGTGTGAATATCAAGGTTGATGAAGATTTTTAGAAAAATCTTGAGAAACACATTGAATATGAGTATGATATAGAGGACAAAGGAAAGGAGGACAAGAAAGATGAGGAAGAGACAAGGAAGGCTCCAATATTACAACTAAGACACCAAGGTATGTACAAAGAAATAATCCTGATAATCAGATTATTGGTGACAAGAAAAAAGGATTTGTTACTAGAAGTAGAGAAGCACAAGAGAAAGTTTTATTGTTTTTACTCTCATAAATTTAGCATAATACTGTGGAAGAAGCATGTAATGATCAGAAATGGGTAAGATAAATGAAGGGAGAACTTGATAAAATAGAGAATAATTAGACTTGGGAACTTGTGCCCAGACTGGTTGACAAGAATGTAATTGGTACTAAATAGGTTTTCCAGAACAAGCTAGATGATAATGGTAAGGTAGTAAGGAATAAGGAAAGGTTAGTATGCAAAGGTTACACTCAGATTGAAGGCATAGATTTTGATAAGAGTTATGCCCCTGTTGTCTAGATGAAAGTGATCCAATTTCTTATTGCATTTGCATCATTCAAATATTTCAAGGTTTATCAGATTGATGTTAAGTCAACATTCTTGAATGGAGAAATGAAAGAAGAATTTTGCATTGAATAAATAGAAGGATTCAGATTAGAAGGTAATTTAGATGCTATGTGTAAATTAAATAAGACATTGTATAGATTGAAGGAAACACCTAGGGTTTGGTATTGAAGATTGGATAGATAGTTGTTTAGACAAAGATTCCAGAAAGGGTCAGCAGATAGTAATTTGTATTAAAAAAATTATTTAGATCACATTTTGATTGTTGTGGTTTATGTTGATGATATTGTTTTTGGAGGAAAGGATGACTTGTGCAAGAAATTTATAGAGGATATTGATAAGGAATTTGTGGTTTCCGTGATTTGTGAGTTGAATTTATTTCTTGAGTTATAGGTAAATCAAAACAATAAATGAATTTAATTTCTCACTCCAAGTATGTCAAGGAATTGTTTAAGAAGCTTGGTATGGAGAGTTCTAAACTGGTATGTACTCTTATTGTTAATTAATCTAAGTTGACTATAGAAAATTATTTTCCAAAGGCTGACGTAAGTAAGTACAGATCAATGGTTGGAAGACTATTGTATCTAACTGCTACTAGACCAAATTTTATTTATGCAGTATGTTTGGCAACGAGATTTCAATAGGAACTGAAAGAATCACATTTTATGGTTGAAAAAGGATTTTAAAATATCTAAAGGGAAAAAAAGAGTTTGGATTATGGTATCCAAAAGGTTTAGATTTCATGCTGACATCTTATATTGATGTAGATTGGGCCAGTTGTCTGGATAACTAGAGAATTACTAGTAGTGGATATTATTTTCTTGGTCCCAGTTGGTTGCTTGGTCATGCAAGAAACATGATTCTATAATACTATCAACTATTAAATCAGAATACATTATAGCATCCTCATGTTGTACTCAAGTATTCATAAAGAAACAAACTTTGAAGGATGTAGGTCTAACTTTTGATGAGATGATTCCAATCATGTGTGATAATATCAGTGCTATAAATATTTCAAATAATCATGTACAACATTCCAGAAAAAAATATATATCTATCAGTTAGCATTTTTTGAGAGAGAAGGTGTTGGAAAAGGAAGTCAAGCTTGAGTATATGCCTACAGAGGAGAAGATAGAAGATATATTTACAAAACCTTTGTGAAAGGATACTTTTGAGTATTTTAGGGGGAAGTTGGGCATTCTTCCCCTTCCTAATGCTCAGTAAATGTAGCAATGTGTGCATTAGTCTAGTGAATTGCATGCATAATCATTTTTGGATCAATTCTTGGAGGATTCCTCTCAGTGGAGAAGAGTGAGTCATTAAGGGGGAGTTTGGCCTTTTTTCATTATTTTCAAAGGGGAAGAAGAAAAATTGGAGAAGAGTGACAAATAAATTTTATGTTGATGTCTTTTGACAGTAAGATGTTTGATCTGTTATTGATGAATGTTGTCATCAATGACAAAGGAGTAGATTGTTAGCATGTGAAGTTGATTCTATTATTTTTTTGTCATTAATGATTGTCATTGACATCAACATATCTAATGTATAGAAGAGGTTTAGATGTGGTTTGGTAATTTTTTTGTATCTGTGGAAGTTTGTTTTACCGAAGGATGTGTTTTAAATATTTTTCCTTATATGTGTCAGTGCTGGTCTTGTTTAGTGTGCAACATACTATGGGAAGTTTTTTTTGGTCCAGTCCTATCTTGGATGTGTTCATTGTGCTTGGTTTAATGCATTTGAATTGTAACATATAGATCCTATATGTCGGTACTAAAGATCTCAAAGATTATGTAGTGTTGATATGTGTGAAGCGTGTTGTATTGAGCACGGTGGTCCAAATTTCTTTCCTTATCACTAAGGGAATTTTTCAGTGTGACCTATTCCAAATCAGTTTTGGCTGAGTGGGCTATTGGCATCAAGCACTATAAGAAGAGTGATAATATTATTTGTTGATGTGATGCTTGGATGCAAGTTATATGTAAAGTGAATGTGAATCTGAAAAAGGAAGATTTGTGTGTTGATGTATGTGCGAGTTGATGCAAGTAGAAACATACTATTATATCATTTATGTATTAAAGAGTATTAGTGACACTGAATTTAGTGGTGGGTTATACTTTCATTTCTTATATTCTACAGTGAGCCCATTTGTATTGGTAGTGAACCTATTTGTATTGGTAGTTAGGCTTTCTTATTTCTAGGTAGTTAGCCTAACTAACAGTGAGCGAACCCATAGTGAGAAAACTGACAGTGGGCCATTGTAAAAATAACCTTAACTAGTGTTCATTTCATGAGAATCATCTTCTCCGTAGTTTTTCCCTCTTTGGGTTTCCATGTAATTTTTGGTGTTTATTATGTTGATGGTTTTGTGCTTTCATGTTTAAATCTATTTCTGGTTGGTTTAAGTAATTACCAGTTTAGTAAAATTTTAAGAAATATTTTATAAGTAAATGATTCACCCTCCCTCTCAATTATTTGGCCTATTCAACACCTTCTCCCAAATAAAGATAGAAGAAGACATAGTACAAGAGAGAAAGAAGAAGAGAGAGAAGAAGTATTTGTGATAAGATCTCTCTAAATCAAGGAGCAAAGTGAGAGGTGCCAATGATTGCAGACAATTGTCAAAGAATCTCAAATCCCACCACAAAGAAAAATCTAGAGTGTTAATCAAAGTTGGAGTAGAGAGAGGCAGAGGCCCATTGGAAGCTAAGACAAAATACGACATACGAGGCATGAGTGGAAGAAGATTTCTAGGAACCTGCCACTTCCCAATGAGGTAGGAGAGGATCTTTCTGACTGGGAAAATAATTTGTCCTTACAATTAGTGATGAATAAGGAAGACTTAGATCTTGGATCTATACAAAGTGAATTGTTAGTGCACTCTACATGGGACAAAGATGGATACAACACAGAGAGAAACCTCAAGAGTGAGGTAGCTAAACTATTCCATAACACTCTATTGGGAATTGAGAACTTATTCATATCAGAGGATCCAAGGATAGGGGCTAGAACCAAAGGATCTTGGGAGGAGGGAGTATTGGTATGAGGGAGGTGACCAAGGAGTGAAGAACATATTGAGATTCATTGTGTGATTGAGATTGCAAGTGAGGCACATGAACATAGAGAAAGAGTCACTCCATTCTGGTTTGACATTCACAGTGTAGAGAGAACCATAAAGATTTTGAACACCCTTGAGAAGAAAAAAATCCCTAAGTTCACAAGGGATGGATCAGAGAACCCTACCCATGTTAGGATTGAGTAATACTGAGAGGGGGGGGGATGAAACAATATTACAACTCTTAATAATTTCATAACTTGATTGCATAATCATAAACTAAAAGTAATAAACAATAAGTAACTAAAAAATAAGAAAAGAATCCACAACATCATAAAACCATTATTTTTGTGTAGAAAACCGATTAAGGGAAAAACCACGGTGAGAATCAAAACCACAAGTATTGATTTTGCATAAATAAGTTACCTTGTTAGGGGTGAAAGTACAATAGGGGAATGCACATGCATTCTTTCTTACAAACTAGATCCACTACTCAATTACAAAATAGGTATAAAACCTTTAGAGATTTATTTCCATACAAAAAGATTCATCCACAAATATGTAAACTGAGAAACAACATCACAATGCTAATGCAGTTCTAATGAATCAAAACAAAACTGCTTATCTGATTCCTGATCCTCTGATCACTGATCCATAAATTACATATAACATATAGAAATCATATCCAACCATCACATATATTAATCAACACAAAAACTTGATCTTATATATCAACTTTTTCTTAACATTGTTGGCCATAAGAACAAAATTAATAGTGTGTAGTGTATCAAAAAAATAACTTATCAATTCTCAATGAAAATCCAAAACATAGAGTGTAGATCATGTACCATATTGTCTCTAACTCCTCCATCAATCAAACTAATTATACCATTGATCCAATAGGATTGTTGCATGATCTATTGATCAATTGTCTTTGTCTATGTAACCAATAGGTTAACCCAATACTCAGCAAATTATAACTCCATCAAATCTCAACATAAAAAATGCGATCATAGGAATAAGTAGTAATATCATTTGTGAATAATATTCTATAATCACACATCAAAATTCTATCATATGTGTTTATACTGGTCTATATACCAAAACTATATCACTGTGCCAGTAATTATGGACTTAGCCAATTTTACATTATATCCTTCGGTATCACAAAATTGTGTCACCCAATCATCTAAAATATGTGTGGTTTCATTCAATGAAAACATAGAATCTCTCCATTAGTGTCTCTTTCCAACAATCTCCCCCTTTGGAATTTATGGCAACACTTAGTGAAAAATGACTAAGTGTAAAAAATGCCAAACTCCAAAAAGATTGATCATTAAATCTCCCAATCTATCCTTATCTCCCCCTAAGCTGTTAATATGAATTCAAAATAACTGAGAGGGGGGGAATCAGTTATCCTTAGGTCTAGATGTGCCCATATAAAACTTTAAATCAACTTCAACAATTTAGATATGCTCGACAGTAATAAACAATAAAAGTGTGTAGTTTACTATACTAATGAAATAAGCTTGCAGAAACTTAACAGTAAAACACAACAATAACATTCACACATTTTGACACCATGATTTAACGTGGAAACCCAATATAGGAAAAACCACCAATAACATGCTACCAAAATTTCACTCTTCTAAAGTGCTGCCCTGTGAGGAGCCAACCCTGTTAAAGGTTACAAAACACACTGTCAAATGTGACCTAGTTAAAGGATTTAATCACCCTGTTAGGAGTGGCCTTGTCAGAGGACTTAGAACATTCCAATATAAATGTCACCTTGTTCAAAGGATTTATATAATGACTGTTAGGTCAACCTGGTTAAAGGATTTGAACTGTTACAATGGTTATAAAGTAATCAGTAGGTGTGATCTGATACATACAACTTACTTTGCAAATCCAGATCTAGTTTCAGCTCTAATGCTAATTCACTGAGTGACCTCCATTTTCATCTCAAACTTTAGATCTGCTTGGAAATCCGTTAAGAAATCTCTCTCTGCTAGGTCTTGTCAATCAGTAAATTAACCATGCAACACTTTGCATTCAACTTCTCCTTGCACTTGCATACCATAATAATAACCACAGTAGGTTATATTATACCTCTTCATCTAGGTCAGATAAATCTTTTTCTACTTAATCAAGATCGTAAATCTTAGGTTAGGTCAGATCCAACAAATCTTTCCATTTTTAGATTTAATTTACTCCTCCAATATAGTCATTAATTAACCATTGAATCCATGTGCTAATAACGGTTTCCTATGCATTAAAAGAATATTGACCAATCTTAATTAATAATGTATATCCCAATAAAATCAATTATGTCATCCATAGATCTCAAATCTCAACAATAAACAAAATATTGTTACTCGATATTTCACTATCTCCCTCGGCATTTCACTAGCGCTCAACATCATCTTTGCTTTTCTCGGTATCACCTTTCACTTTGCTCAGCATCGACCTTGCTTTGCTTGGCATTGACCTTCCAGTGAACTATCAATGCTAGATAAACAACGTATCACTCTGCCAAAGTGCCAAATGATCAAGTACCCTAGTGTATACTCATAACTCAACCGTTTCCTTGGTCTTCTTGTTATCCCATTCTTTTCAAATCTTCATCAATCAATGGATAAGGTACTCAAACATATAGTGATAGTCTTACCAGTTAAGGTTTGACATCAATGACAAAATAACAATTGTCTACATTGTAGTAATCTTTCCAACAATCTCCCTCTTTGGCATTGATGGCAACACTAAACTATAAAACAATAATTTCCAACCAAAGTTACCATACAATCTAAAAAGTGCCTATGTTCCTGATATGAACAAATCTTGATTAATGTCTTTAGCTTCATTCTAACTCCCTCTATGTCTATAATCACACTGATGTTTTCTATTACTATTCAGCACCCTCTTTCAGTAATATCTCCCTTTTATCTGTTGTTTTAGCAATAATCTCCCTCTTTGACAACAATGCCAAAGATGTTGACATCTTCATCATGCAAATTCTTCTATTCTTTTTTTTTGTATCATGCTATTCCTTTCGTCTTTGTGTATGACTGATTTAGTTTTCTATTCTGGTTTTCCACTTCATAGTTTTTAGGCAGCATCCTAAAAATGTGACCTAATGTGCATCAATGTGTCAAGTGTTTTGATGAAAACATTTGATGCAATAGTACCATTTAGCACTAGTTGGCCTCTGCTAGGGGAATTACCCCCAATTTACCTCTTAGATACTCATGAGCATCCTTGGGTAATGCTTTTGTAAATATGTCTGCCAACTGTTCCTTAGTGTTCACATTTTCCAGTCTCACTTCCTTCTTTTGTACTAGCTCCCTCAAGTAATGATACTTGATAGCTATATGTTTTTTCTTAGAGTACATTACAGGATTTTTAGAGATATTTATGGCACTCGTGTTATCACAATATATGACAATTGGTTCTATGATCTCCTCTTTCATACCTTTCAGTAATATCTTCAACCACACAATGTTTGAACAGTTAACTATTGCTGCCACATACTCAGCTTCAGTTGTAGATTGTGAGGTGAAATTTTGTTTCTTGCTTGTCCAGGAAACTAAACTTTTCCCTAAAACAAATGCTCCTCATGTGGTGCTTTTTCTATCATCAACATTACCAGCCCAGACAGAATTAGTATAGACTCTGAGTTCAAACTTGTCATTCTTTTTGTAATATAGGCCATAGTCTTTTGTACCTTTCAAATATCTTAGAATTCTTTTCACTGCCATTATATGTGTCTCTTTTGGATTAGAAGAAAATCTAGCGAAAATTCCAACTGCTAATGCAATATTAGGTCTACTATGTACAACATATTGCAGCTTACCAATCATTGATTTGTATAGTGTTTGATTTACCTCTTTTGTATCATCATTCTTTGTCAAATTCTATCCAGTAGCCATGGGTGTACTCACTGGTTTTGAGTCTTCCATACCAAAAGTTTTTAGTATCTCTTTGATATATTTTGATTGTGTAATATAGATACCATTCTTCATTTAATGTATTTGTAGTCCAACAAAGAATTTTATCTCACCAAACATAGACATTTCAAATTCAGTTTGCATCTCTTTTGAAAATGCTTTACATATCATATCTTGTCCACTGAATATGATGTCATCCACAAAA
>MU225113.1:1945772-1961505 GCA_018584345.1 Thuja plicata | reverse complement strand
AGTCTGCAAACCATGTTCCTCTTACTTGGGTCAACAAATCCATCAGCTTGTTCAATATATACTTCTTCTTCTAGTATCCCATTTAGAAATACAGACTTCACATCCATTTGATAGACTTTAAATCCTTTATAGGCTGCATATGCAAGTAGAGTTCTCACACCCTCCAATCTTGCAACTAGGGCGAATGTCTCTCCATAGTCAATTCCTTCCTCATGTGCATAACCTTTGCATACCAGTCTTTCTTTATTCCTTGTTACCTCTCCATGTTCATTCAGCTTGTTTCTAAATACCCACTTTGTACCAATTACATTTTTGTTGTCAGGTCTAGGTACTAGTGTCCATGTCTTGTTCTTTTTAATCTGGTCTATTTCTTCATTCATGGCTTGAATCTAGTCTTCATTGTCCAAAGCATCTTTTACTATCTTAGACTCAAAACCACATAACAAACATGTGTCTTCTCTTAATTTTCCTCTTGTCATGACTGCAGAATCCTTTGCTCCTATGATTTGATCAGGTTTATGGTGTCTTCTTACATATTTTTCCAAATTAGGCTCTTTCTCAGCTTCATTTTGATCATTCAAGTTTAGTTTAGGGTGAAACTATGACTCGACATCTCCATCAAATAGCTCAGCAATCACTTCATGTTGCCCGGCAATGTTGTTTTGTGTCTCAGTAGGTGCAGACTGTTGCTTGACAACTTCATTTTCAATTTTTTTAGAATCCTCTTCTTCAGGATATGTGAATGATCTATAACTTTCAGGCTCCATCATACTTTTAGCTTCATTTCATTCTGCATATTCATCAATTCTAACATTTGTACTTTCCACAATTTTTTTAGTGTTAGAATTCAAACATTTGTATGCCTTACTCTTAGTAGAATATCTAAGGAGTATGCCTTCTTCTCCTTTAGCATCAAGTTTACCATTTTTGTTATCCTTTATTATAAAACATTTGCTCCCAAGGACTTTGAAATAACTTACAGTAGGTACATATCCATACCATAGCTCATAAGGTGTAGAATTTGTACCTTTCTTGACTTGTAATCTGTTCAGGGTATAAATAGCTGTACTTACAGCTTCTCTCCAATATTTTTGTGCAACATTTATCTCCATCATTAATGTTCTAGCACAGTCCATGATAGATCAATTTCTTCTTTTAGCTATACAATTCTGTGGTGGTATCCTAGGTGCTGACATTTGTCTTTTCATCCCTCGGTCATTGAAGAACTTGTTAAACTCATTAGAAATAAACTCTCCTCCTCTATCAGATCTCAGACATTTTAGACTCTTACGTATTTCCTTTTCAACTTTTGCCAAGTACCACTTAAATAACTAAAATGCATCAGATTTTTCTTTGAGAAACATAACAGTCATCATCCTAGAGTAGTCATCAACAAATAGAATAAAATATTTGTCCCCACAGCAACTTTTCTCACCAATAGGTCCACAAAGATCAGTATGAACCAATTCCAAAATATTCTCAAAAGTATGAGTTTTGCTTATAAAACTAGATTTAGTCATTTTTCCCAACTGACATTGCTTACACATTGCATTCTCAGGTTTCATTAACTTAGGCAACCCTCTAACCTTTTTTAATTTACTTATGCTTACCAAGTTGTCAAAGTTAACATGACATAGCCTCTTATGCCATAGCCAAACATCATTATATTGTGCAAACAAGCATGTCTCTTTAGCTAAATCTAGATAGAACAAGCTACCTTTTGTTTTCTCACCACCTCCAACTAATTCTCCATTGGCATCATAGATCTTTGCTTTCCTGTGATGGAATTCAATTCTGTAACCAGAAGTGTTCAACTGTGAAACACTCAACAAGTTATACTTAAGATGATCAACCCAGTATAAATCATCACATTTAATCTTATTAGTCAATTGAATTGATCCTTTCCTTTTGACTCTACAAGGTGTATCATTACCAAACTTAACATATCCACCTTTGCATTGATTTAATGTTTCAAATTTTTCCTTATCACCAGTCATGTGATGTGAACAACCACTATCAATAATCCAATGATCACCTTTACTCATATAAGAAATTAGTGCATTTTTCTCATCATCATCAGAATCATCTTTCATTGCAACATACACTACTATATCATTTTCATCAAATTTGTTAGATTCACTGTCAGAAGCTTCTTCAGCTATATAGCAAGATTTCTTACCTTTGTCTTTGTATTCCTTGTACTTTCTGTAGTCTCATTCATCCTTTCTATCCTTATATTTTCTATCCCTTCTTTCATCCTTCTCATTCTTGTCAGGACATCTAGTAGCAATATGAATAACTTTGTTACAAGAAAAACAACTAATAGGAAGTTTACCTTTGAATTTTCCTTTTCCTCTTTCTAGTCTTCTTGCCATAAGTGCCTCAAGTTCTTCTAGATCATCATCTAAGGTATCACTGTCACTGTCCACACATTTCTTTCCTTTCTTAGATTTGTTGATGACCATCTATGACTTGAATGCAGATTCAACAACTTGTGGAGTATAGTTGTCAAAATTTGACATCTCAAATGTAGTAAGTCTGCCTACTAGAATTTCCAGAGTTAAATTGTTATTAGGATTACATCTGAGTTCTTGAATTGAAGATACTCTAATAGCATAAATAGGAAGAAGTGTTCTCAGTACCTTTCTCATTATAGTATCTTCATCAATAACTCCCTTAGCTCCTCTAATAGCATTTACAACTTCCTTTACCCTATCATAGTATTGCACTATATTTTCTCCTTCTTGCATTTTCAAATCATTAAACTTACCTCTCAAGATTTCAGATTTGGCTCTTAGTACATTCATATCACCTCCATAGATGGTTGCAAGGGCATCCCACATATGCTTTGCGCTTGTACAATCTTCAATGTCCTCAAATTCATGATAGTTCAGAGATGATGCAAGTTCCAGCATTGCTTGATTATGTTCATGCTTCTCTCTTAGTTGTGCACCATTTAGAACTCCAATAGGGGCTACATATTCTATTTCAATATGTCATTTAGTAGAATCACCAATACTGACCAAGTGAAGTTTCATCAAACTTTGCCATGCAGGAAAGTTTTCCTTGTTGATCTTCAGTCCATCCCTTTTATACATCTTGATATTTATCTCCAAGTACCTTCAAACTTTTTCAAGAGAACACAGCTCTGATACCAATTGTTAATATGAATTTAGAATAACTGAGAGGGGGGGAATCAATTATCCTCAGGTCTAGATGTTCCCATATAAAAATTTAAATGAACTTCAACAACTTAGATCTGCTCGATAGTAATAAACAATAAAAGTGTGTAGTTTACTGTACTAATAAAATAAGCTTGCAGAAACTTAACAATAAAACACAACAATAACATTCACACATTTTGACACCATGATTTAACGTGGAAACCCAATATGGGAAAAACCACTAGTAACATGCTACCAAAATTTCACTCTTCTAAAGTGATACCCTATGAGGAGACAACCCTGTTAAAGGTTACAAAACACACTGTCAATTGTGACCTTGCTAAAGGATTTAATCACCCTATTAGGAGTGGCCTTGTCAAAGGACTTAGAAAATTCCAATCTAAATGTCACCTTGTTCAAAGGATTTATACAATGATTGTTAGGTCAACCTGGTTAAAGGATTTGAACTGTTACAATGGTTAGAAAGTAATCAGTAGGTTTGATCTGATACATACAACTTACTTTGCAAATCCAGATCTAGTTTCAGCTCTAATGCTAATTCACTGAGTGACCTCCATTTTCATCTCAAACTTCAGATCTTCTTGGAAATCCATCAAGAAATCTCTCTCTACTTCTCTACTCAACCTTCTCTGCTAGGTCTTTCCAATCAGTAAATTATCCATGCAATACTTTGCATTCAACTTGTCCTTGCACTTGGATACCATAACAATAACCACAATAGGTTATATTATACCTCTTCATCTAGGTCAGATAAATATTTTACCACTTAATCAAGATCATAAATCTTAGGTTAGGTCAAATCCAATGGATCTTTCCATTTTTACATTTAATTTACTCCTCCAATACAGTCATTAATTAACCATTGAATCCATGTGCTAATAATTGTTTCCCGTGAATTAAAAGAATATGGACCAATCTTAATTAATAATGTATATCCCAATAAAATCAATTATGTTAGTCATAGATCTCAAATCTCATCAATAAAAAAAATACTATTGCTTGGCATTTCACTATCTCCCTCGGCATTTCACTGGCGCTCGACATCATCTTTTCTTTTCTCCGCATCACCTTTTAATTTTCTTGGCATTGACTTTTCTTTTCTTGGCATTGACTTTCCAGTGAACTGTCAGTGCTAGATAAACAACGTATCACTCTGCCAAAGTTCCAAATGATCAAGTACCTTGGTGTATACTCATAATTCAACCATTTCCTTGGTCTTCTTGTTATCCCATTCTTTTCAAATCTTCATCAATCAATGGATAAGGTACACAAACATACAGCGATAGTCTCACTGGTTAATGCTTGACATCAATGACAAAATAACAATTGTCTACATTGTAGTAATCTTTCCAACATAAGCTTGATATGCCATTTTTGAGCCTTATCTCTCCCCCCTTGACATCAATGGAAAGGGATAGGAACTACTTCCAAAAATTATCTACCAAAATCCTAAATTTGTACAAGGTGTTCAAGCATACTTACAACAATTTGAAAATATCTGAGAAATTGATCTTCAGAGCTGCATAATCATTATCCCAACGTTTCTTCAATCTCTCCATGATCATAATATATCCACATATGGCATAAGATAATTCCTTAATGTATATCAGATCTTTAATCTCAGGCATCCCATATGTCTTTTCTGCATCCTTCAAGATGCAAATCAAAATATCAAATTTAGGAACAATGAGGCTCCTAGGATGTTCAATCCTTTCCTTTAATCTATCCTTTTCTGTAACAAGTGTCTTAATTTTATCATGAATGGTGGTCACTTGTGTTGCATGAGATGAAGCTAATCACTACAAGAGGTCAAATTATTTTTCCAATTTAGTTAACTTGATTTTAGACTCCTTAATCACTTTATCAACATCAAAGATAGAAGCGATGTAGTCTATGCATCCTTTGTAGATCTGCTTCCCTCTACCAATGCATCCTTGATACTATGTGTAGCTTTACTCAATGGATTTTTATTAGTGATCACCTTATCCTTAAGCTTACCAAGTCTTTTATTCTCATACTCACTCTGAGATTTAGTTAATGTAGACTATTCTAGTGATTCAAAGTGGGTATTAGCCACCTTCAACAAACTTTCCAAATTTACAACTTTACATCCTTGGTTAAACCCATAAAATTTTAACTTCCCAAAATGTTTTCTATTCTTTCCATGCCTGTGTCCTCTTCCTACTCACAGTGAATTTCAAATTTTCCTGGGTACACTGGGAAGGCTGGTGAAAATGGTGGGGTTTTTCCCAATAACTGTATTGGTAATATTGGTGTTAGGCCTGCTTCCGGTCATGCTTTGGCATCCTCTAGAGTTGTCTCTTTCTGGTTTCCTCAAGTGTCTTCTTCTCCCCCTACAGGTGTTGGTGGATTTGGTCTTTCCTCTTCTATAATTCTCTCTTCCTCTACCCCACTTCCTGTTGCATATTTATCCAATGTGAAGGATTTGTGCTCTGCAATTGCTAGTTCTATCTTGGATCTTGGGGTCACTCATTCCTAGGCATCGATTGCTACAAATATTTATATTGCTTCCAATTTCCCTTTTGACTTTGCAATTTGGGAGAACATTTTGTTTTCTCCTTTGACTATTATCAGGGCTTCTGGCCTGCAATATTCTCTTGCGATGGGGTCTTTGTCAAGGTTATTTCCAAGGCCACTGGGGTTGGGAAAGGACTTCAGGATTCTTTTGGCAATGCATATTCCTTTGCTCTGGTTCCAGTTTGTTGTTCTCTCTTTGTCAAGATTTCTTTATAGGCCAAAGGGGACTTGGAAAATAGCACATATATTTTTAAGTCTCATAGATTAATCTGTCATTTTCAGGGATTCTAGCCTAGCCTTCCCCAACTACATGAATGGGTTTATAAAAAATGAGAACCAAAGTTATCTGGTATTGTTCATATCTTTCCAATGTAAAAATGGTTCTTCATATCATAGTTTGACAATGTTGAGGATCGATCTAAGGTCCTGTGTGATTACTTCTTTTGCGGGGAGGATGAATTTTTTTTTCTCATGGTCAAGCTCTAATACCCCGATTTCAATCCTTCCTCTAAATTCTTCAGTAAGATCCCTATATGGGTAAGGCTCCCTAACATCCCCCTTCATCTATGGCATGATTCTATCCTAGAGGAAGCAGGTGAGGCTTTGGAGGAATTTTTGTTGTTGGATCATGATTCTTACAATATTTATCATTCAAGTTTTGCTTGCATCTTGGAAGACCTTGACACCTCGCAAGATCTCCCAGCTGAAATTAAAATAGAATCATCCTTGGGATCTTGGATCTAGCATCTTTACTACAAAGGTATTCCTCGTAAAGATGCTAGATCCAAGATCAGAGGAGCTTTTAAGGACTGTATAATGTTGGGTAAAGATGCTAGATCCAAGTTTTAAGGACTGTATCTTGTCTACTTTTGAGGTGGATGTCTCATGTCCTTATCTTCCTCTTATTGTTTTTATTGGGTCTATTGTGGCTATTGTTTCTGGTCCTATGTACCCTTCTGCTAGCTCTGGACCTTCTTTTTCTTTACTGGATGGTGCTAGGATTTTTGCTAGAGGTTCTGCAGTTGTTGGTTCTACTAGCCCTATTGTTTCTTTGGTAGTTCATGGTTCTGGTTTTAAAATTCTTATTTTAGATCTCCCTTTGGCTGGGTCTAAAGGTGGTCTTGTGCTAGTTTTTTCACTGGAAGATTCAATACCATTGTTGGGTGCGTGATCTTAAGTTTTGGACTCATTGTGCTGGTAGGATGAGGCTGCTAGAGTTGAAGAAGGTTGGATCAAAGTTAAAGGAAAAAACTCTAAGAAGACCTCACCTTATTTTGACATGACCCTTCGGTCCCATTAGAAGGGGACAAAAGGATAGTTTCTTTCTTCAGCTGTTGAAATCCAATCATTTATCTAGTGTATCATTTTGTTTTTTTTGGTTCAAGTGGTTGGCTTGTTTCTTGGATGGCATGTTGTGTGTTTAGGGGGCGTTAATTTTTTATCACTTAGTAAATCTTAAATCAGGGTTTTGAGGTTCCCTTGAAACCTGATTTTACATTAATCAAAAACAAACTTTCCAATTGAATAGATGTAGATTCATTCTGGTTCATGAAATGTGCAGGCATAATCTTGCTTATAAATTGTGAATTCAATGAAATTAATTCATTATCCTTTTTATGTGACATCAGAATTTGTTTCCTTGCCCTTGGATGTGCTAAAGTAGAAATATTCATAAGCTCTTCTGGACTCAGTATATTCAACTAAATAGGATTTTGTATCAACTTCATGTTCTTATCATCATCAATTTCTTCATCTACAACTAATGCAGTGTCTCTTGCCTCTTCTTCAAATTTTACAGTAGTAGTGGGTGTAGTAGTATCAATGGTAGAAATAGGAGCTTGTGTGTCTGGATGTTTAGCAGTTTGAGTTTCATGGCTTACCTTCTCCACCTCTACTTATCCTTCTGAGTCAAATTGATGTCAGTGATTACATCATAATTTATTATTTGGTCAATGTTAATGACATCAATATCATTTATCTCACAATTATCGTTTGTCTTAGTTAGATCTATATTTTCTATCAAAGGTTCAATAGTAAAGATAATAGGAACTCCTCCTATGTATGCATCAGGTTCATATGCTTTTGTTTCAGTAAATGTATCCACAGGTGTATCAACTTTCTCAATAGTAACTTCCTGATCACTTTTCTTTCCAATTACATGAACTTCATTCTCAATAAGTACATTTGACAATAAGTTCACAGTCTCTTCAATTACCTCATCAGTATGTCCAAATGTAATTGTGTATACTCTTTTCTTTCTTTTGAATTCATTCCTGACCAATCCAAGAATTATCTCAATCTCATCAACAACAAATATAGGATTCAACTGTAAATATACTTGTTCTTTAATCTCTTTATCTTGTTGCATAGAAATTAGTTGTCTTTCATCAAGTATGTCATATAATTCATTAGGAATTTCACTTCTGATTTCTATCAAAGCTCTGTTGTATTTGTTCAAATATGAAATCAATGCTTCTTATATCTTCTTCTTCTCATCTACTTCATACCGACTATATTATCTATTTACTTTCACTAGAGTGCCATGAACAATAACATTCTTCATAACATTATTTACAAAGTAGTGGGGCTTACCAATATCTGTCCTTTGTTTCTTCTCTACAGGGTCATCCTTAACTATCTTTGATGCCTTTGTGCCTTCAGATCTCAACTTCTTTATAGCATCATCATAATCGGCGACTTCATCAATATCTACACTCTAATAATTTCTCTTAGCCTTCCTCTTCACTCTTTTCTCAATATGAGATGGCTTAACCCTGCCTTTTGTTTTCACAACAGTGGAGGGTGCAAGTCATTTCTTGATGGCTATTGTACTACTCCTAGTCTTTCTAGCTCTCAAATATTGTGAAAAAGGAATGTAAACATGAGGTTCATCTACCTCTACATTAATAGGTTCATCAACAATTTTACCTTTTCCTTTGTCCTGCTCAGTTGCCTTTCCCTTTACCTTCTCTTTATCTGAAGAATTCTTTCTTGATTCCTTAATCTTATCTTTTTTGAATCCAAGTCTTACTATCACTTCTTCTACTTCTCTTCTGACTCTTCTTTCTCTACCTAGTCTAGTGAGAATCTCATGTATTTCAAAATATTTTTTGAGTATGTACCAAATCTTTTCCAGTTGTATCTATCAGTTTCTTTAGAATATCCCCAGCATAGGCCTCTAGGACTGGTCCATCATGTTCATATCCCACTGGCATAACCCAAGAATCTCTAGGTTGATCTTCCCCCAATAGGCATTAGTTGATTTCAACTATAAAATATATGTCATTCTTATACTTCTCCACAATCTCTGCTGGAATCCTATATCTTACTTGCATTGATTCTTGAAATAGTTTAAAGAATGCCCATAGGTTGCCTTTAGCAGTCTTTTCACCCATCATATCATAATACTTTCTATATGAATTTCCATAGGAATATCTTTGTTCCAAACAATATTTCCAACACTAGGCAAGAAACTCAAGAAATAGAAAAATATGCATACCAATAATTGTCCATATTTGAAGAATTATCTTTTATCCTTCTTTTTCTTCTCAAAGTTCTTAATCAAATGATCCCTTAGTTATTCACATATGTCTTATTCAAGATTTTCCTTCACCATTTTTTAGAACACATAGATGATGGTGCTTGATATTTTGTTCTCTCTGCTTGAGTGATAGACCTTACAACCCAAAACCATAGAATAAAATTTTACATATGGTTGTTTTATGTTGTTTACAGTCATCTCACATTTTTCCCACTGTGAATTTGTAAGTTGAGTAACAAGGTCCTCCTAAATAGACCTAAGTGCATGTACCCCACCAATATAAAAAAATATAGTTACTTCCTTCGTGATCTCTTTTGTGATTTTGTGTGGTGAATCCAGCCACATGAATTGATCATGCACTCAGCTCAGAATAAGTCATATCCACTCTAGTTTGAAGAAATCCACAAACTCTATGACCTGAGTAAAATGCTTCTCCCTTAAATATTTATAACCATCTTTCAAAATGGTATATGTGGTAACAACCTTCCATTTATCATCTATTTCTCTCTCTCCCAATATGTCAAAAAGATAATGTATATATGCTTGCACATCCTCAACATGAAGAACACCATAGGGAACAAAGGAAAAATCTCCTTTCGCATCATCAAATGTTGATTTCACTAGATGTTTCTTAAAGATGGGCCTAGGTCTCTCTATGATATCAAAAATTCTAGGAGTATCCATACTATAATCTTCATAAATGTAGGTTTTCAAGAAAATACCTCTTTCGTCAAATTCTAGGGCACGTCGGATGAAAGATGTAGATAAAATTGTGTTCAATTATTGGTAGATTTCCTAAAATGCTCTAAAAAACTCCTACAACTCACAAGGTGATAAATAAAAACTAAAAATGCATTTTTGTTACTTTGCAAGCCAAAAGTGGTGGCATTTAATGCTGTTGCACTTTAGATTTCAAACTTTCTCAGGAAAGAGTGTATCAAATTCATCTTCGACTCTGCAAATCAACACAATTTTTTTTGTGAAAGGTATAACATGTCAGAAAAATAATTCTTCATCTTAGTATGCATATTTTATTTACCTCTCTATCAGATTTGGGGGATAGATAATAATTTTTCATGAAAAGATCCTTATTAGGTCAATGACCTAATCATTTTTCTAATAAAATTTTCACACCAGAAAGTGGTGCAATCTTTCCTATAGCATCAATCTGTTATTTTATAACCCATATCCTACTCATTTCCTTTCTAACTTCCTCAACATCAATAATTTTCTTTCCCTTGTCATTTTTTCACTGTTCTTATCTACTGAACCTCTTTCATTATTGTATCTACAATTCCTTGCAATATGAACTAAATTTTTGCAATTACAACATGTCACATTTCATACCTTGTGTTCACTAGGTTTGTCCTCAATCTACACTTCTTTTCAATATGTCCAAATTTACTGCATTTGTAACATGTTATGTTCCTCTGGTTCATAGAATTTTTCACCTTTGATCTGCATTCATTTTATTTATATCCATACTTGTAGCAAGTGAAACAATAATCCAAAAATGGTTTAGCATCAGGTGTGCTTCTACACTCCTTTTCTCTATGTCCAAATTTATTACATGTAAAGCATCTTCCATTGAAATTAGGTTGTCTCATAGGTGTCTTCTTAGGTTCTTTAATCTGATTCTCTGGTAGATTGACTTTCTCTTTGGATCCTGAACTTTCTCCTTTCTCAAATCCAAGTCCATGAGCCTCTTGTTTAAGTATTTGTTTGTCAAGTTGTTCATTAAGCTCATAGAACTAGATTTGAACTTTTCTTTGAATTCATTTGCTGCTGCAAGTTCACTCCTAAGAACTTCATTAACTCTTTCAAGCTCCTTCTCATTGTGTCTGGATTCTTCAAGATTAATCTGCAACTATGCAACTTCACTATTTAGTTTGTAATGCTTTTTTTTCTTTTCCTTCAAGGTTTTTTCAAGATTCTTCTTAGCTTCAATTTCTTTAGTCATCTTCATTACCGCATCTTCTAATTCATGTTTCATATTATCTCTATCTTTAGTGATTTGTTCACAATCATCATTTTTTTCTTTCAATACCTTTGAATCATCTTTACGTTGAAAATGATCAACAAGGTCTTTCTTCTTATCTCTAGATTTGTTCAGTTGTTCCTTCAAGTTCTCAATGAAACTTTTAGCATCCTTAAGCTTCTTTTCTGACATAGAGTTATGATTGTTAGATTTTTTGATATCATCAAGCACAACCAGGAGTTTCTTTTGAGCACTACTAAAAATAGTCAAATCTGCCATCAGGACCTTCCTCATGCTATTAAACTTCTTCCAAGGACCAAAGCTCTGATACCAATTTTTAGTATTGAGTAATACTGAGAGGGGGGGTGAATCAGTATTACAACTTTTAATAATTTCTTAACTTGATTACACAACCATAAACTGAAAACAATAAATAGTAAGCAACTAAAAATTAAGAAGAGCATCCACAACATCATAACACCTTGATTTTTGTGTGAAAACATGGTTAAGGGATAAACCATGGTGGGGATGGAACCCCCAAGTATTACTTCTATAGAAATTAGTTACCTTGTTAGGGGTGAAAGTACAATAGGGGAATGCACATGCATTTAGTATTACATCCTAGAACTCACTTCTCAATTAAAAAACATGTATACAACCTTCAGAGGCTTACTTCCATACAAAAAGATTCATCCACAAAAAGGTGAACTGAGAAACAACATCATAATGCTAATACAATTCCAATGAATCTTGAAACAAAACTGCTTATCTAATTGTCAATCCTTTGATCATTGATCCATCAATCACATATAACATATAACAATCATATCTAGCCATTGCATATATTAATCAACACAAAAAATTGATCTTATATATCAACTATTTCTTAACACTATCGGCCATAAGAATAAAATGAGTATCATGTAGTGTGTTGGCCAAATACCTTATCAATTCTCCATGATAACCTGAATCATAGCATGTACATCATGTACCATGTCAACTCTAATTAATCCATTCATCAAATTGATTATACTATTAATACAATAGGATTGGTGCATGATCTAGTGATCAAGTATTGTCTTTGTCTTTGTCACCAACCTGTTACCCAAATTTTCCATTATGTGCAAATTGGCCTAGTCTGCCCTGTCTGGCAATCCTCTGTCATATTTTATCAGGTCTTCAGCTTAGGCTTTGCCCTAAACCCTAAAAAACCCTAAAAACCCTAAGTTTCTTATGTTTGAACGATGAAACAAGCCCTAAGCCTTGGCACATTATATTTCACAGTTACTTTTTCCAAGTCACTTAGGGCACGTGCTTTAAGTCAAGTCACGTAATCGCTTAGTCCTGGGTGAATATTCCTTTCCTTCCCCCGACTCTGCGTTTCCTTTATGTCACGTGATCTGGTGACAATACAGAATATTCCTTCCGCATCTTCTGACTTAGCTTTTTCCCTCAGTCGCATGATCACCAAATTCATGTTATAACCCTTTGTAACAAGTGGGACCCAGGCCTTCAGTCGGGTGATCATGTGACCCTCGGTGAATATTCTATTTCCTATCCTGACTTCGCTTTTCCTTGTGTCGCGTAGTCTGATAACAGTTTTGAATATTCCCTCTCTCTTCTCAGACTTAGCGATAAGACTTCAGTCGGGATGTCGCGAGACGCCATCTTATAAGTTAAATGAAAGGGGGCCCACCACTCAGTCGCTGGATCGCGAGAAGAATTCAATGGTCAAGGAAATGTCATCTGACTCTGTGATTTCCCTCAGTCACGTTATCACCAGTCAAAGGTAGCAATTAGCAGTTAAGCAAAATAGTCAGTTGGGTGATCGCAAGATGTTCCTGGCAGTTAGTGAAAGTTTCTCAGACTCCACGACTAGTCGTCTGTGGTCCCAGTCGCCTTGTCACTAGAACCAAGTGATGACTCAGCTTCCAGTGTACAATGGAGGAACCAATGGACGTGTGACAGGTGGCATAGGACAAGTGGATGTTGATTCTTGTCGTCAGGTCGCTAGATGGAGGAAAAGTGCTCAGCGACTTCCAGACTAGGTATTCTTTCCCTTTAGTCGCAAGATCACAGGAAAAGTTAAGGGTATGCCTAAACATTAAGCGACTTAACACTAGCCATCCAATGCAAAGAGCAGATGATCTAACAATGGACGTGTAGTCGGGTAATGAAAGTGTCCTACAGAGAAAGTACTCCCGACTTGGCGCTAAGGGGTTGTCGTGATGTCGCCATAAGGACTAAGGGCACATACAAACTGTTAAAGTAAAGTCAAAAAAGCTCAGACAAGGGATTCTCCGACTTGGCGAATGGCATTGTCATGTGGTCTCAGAATAGAGAGATAACATCCAGCGACTTGGAGACTAACCGTAGCAGTCAAGGCAGGGCAGTTAGTAGTAGGGTCGCTAGAAGAATGATGAGTTCAGAAGATTTCCTCGCGACTTTGACTTCACCCAGTCGCCTTGTCGCAAGAAGGAGCTCAGGTTAACCAGAGAGTAAAAAGATACATTATCGCCAAGTTTGGGGATTTAACTATGGCTAAGGTCATTTTTCCACGACTTAGAGATTAACGGTTAGTCGCGAGGTCACAGGAATTTGAATTTGAAAAGATGGCGGCAAAGTTTACACTGTGAATCGCTCAGTCGCCGAGCAATGGGATCAATGAAGAAATAGATCACGGGTCTATGATGAGCTGAGGAGATAGGGTCATCGCGCAGCCACCGAGGAAAAAGGTGAAATGGAAAATAGAGCGCGGGTGTGCGATTAACAAAGGCAAGAGTCATTGCTCACTTGCTGAGCAATAAGGACAAACGGAAATCTGTCTGCGGGTCTGCGACCGAAGAAAAAGAGGTGTTATCGCATGGTCACTGAGAAATAAGGTGAATAAAAAGAAATCCCATGATTGCGCGATTAATAAAAGGAAGTTCTCGTCGCTCAATCGCCAAGGTTTCAAAGTGAACAAAGAATAGCTCGTGACTGAGCGATTGATGAAAAAGGGTGTCGTCGCCTACTCGCACAGAAAGTAAAACAAAGTGAAAGCTGCTTGCAAGTGCGCAATCATAGAAGATGTAATGGATAAAGAGCTCATCGCTTAGTCACTCAGAATCTAGAGGAAACAAAGCATAGCCCGTGACTATGCGACGATGATGTAGATGAAGTTGTCAGAGCCCAGGTTGTCTCAGTTGATGAGGAAAGATGTTTTGCTCAGTTGTAGAAGGATTTCCAAGGTATCAGAGGGTTTCTAATCATAGAAAATCATGCACAGAGCAGTCTGCCAATATTTGAATAGATTTTTTTCAATGTCAGTGAAAAAAGAAGAGATTCAGCGTGTTGCAGAGCAGAGCAGAATTATGGCCGAATTTCTAGAAGTGCCAGGAAGGTTAGAGAAGAAGTCTTGGGCGATGACAAGGAGAACACTTGGCTATGCACTGTTCATAGATAAGAGGGATAGTTATTACAGAGGAATATAGGTGAACATGTGTGCATGACTATTCAGAGTGAACATAAATACTACTAGCCACCGTATACCAAATTTGATTGCAGTCGCCAGATCAGAGAAGAGCAAGAAAATATCTGTGAATATCTATTTGACTCAGTCATTCTCCACCGCCTCTTCTCTCTCTTTTCCTCTCTCCTATGTTTTTAGGGTTAGGGTTTCTAGGACCATCCAAAGCTTGTTGCATCCTAAGGGATTCCAAGATGGTCTTAGCCCTATATATAGCAGAGAAGTTGCAATTGCAAGGGTCGGTTCTTCTTCCTTTTGTTCTTGCTGTTATGTAACTTTTCTGAGTTCTTGACAGAGACAAAGAGATTTTGTAACCCAGGAGTTTATTTTTATGTAGAAGGCATACTTTGTGATAGTTCTTTGTCCTTAGTGTATTTTTGTATAAGTCTGTAACTCACTGTGAGAAGTAACATGCAAAGTTTCAATTCTTGGATCAATTTGTTGAATTGTGTCAACCTTGTCTCTTTTCTGCTTGTCTGTATGTGTCTTGATTGTTGATGGATTAACTGTGGATGATTTTATTCCTCTTAATCAGTCCTTTCACAGCATCTACTTGTAGAAGAGTATGTCTGCTTGCAGGTTGTAACTAGTGTTTTATTGTTTAAAGCTGTTAACTGTGAAGAAGTCTTTCCTTTTAACTGGTTTACCCATGACCTTGTTATGAAATATTGATGCATGCCTATACAAGGGACTTGTGTTTCATTTAAAATTTAGAGTTAATTGACCTAGGGGTTTATCCTGTGTGTGTTATGTTTTCATGCCATTTTCGGTGTATCACCTGGTAGGTAGTTTGCTTTCAGTCATTTCCCTTTCATGCAATCCTTCTATCCCTTTTCCCCTCAAGTTTACTTTCCTGTTAAGAAGAAAATTAAGGTGATTATCCAAGAGGAACCAGCCTAGAATCTGGAGGTCTCATCTTAGTTAGCATAGGTCCCACAACCTGGAGATGATTCCCTTGTTATACTGGATTATCAAGACCAAGA
>MU225113.1:1910678-1945722 GCA_018584345.1 Thuja plicata | reverse complement strand
TAGAATCTGGAGGTCTCATCTTAGTTAGCATAGGTCCCACAACCTGGAGATGATTCCCTTGTTATACTGGATTATCAAGACCAAGAGAGCTTGAGATCAGAGGCGCAAATTCAGTGTATAACACAACCTATTAACTCGGTACTCAACAAATTATAAAACATCAAATCTCAACATAAAAAACTATGATCATAGACATAAGTAGTAATATCATATATGAATCATCTCCTACAATCACACATCAAAATTATATCATATGTGTCTGTACTGATCTAAATAGAAAAATTGTATCACTATGCCAATAATTATGGACTTAGCCAATTTTACATTCGATCCTTCACTATCACAAAATTGTGTCGTGCAATCATCTGCAAGATGTGTCATTGGCAACATTGACAACATAAAATATTTGTATTAGTGTCTCTTGCCAACAAACCACTACTTAAAGACTTGTGTGACCGTCTGGGAGGCCAATAGAAAGGATGATCATGACTATTAGTTAAAGGTATTCCCTGCCACCCATAAGGGAATCACCATTGACTGATACATAAACTTATTAAGAGAAAATAGAACAATATGGAATACCTTTAAGATGAAATTAAAAGAAGAATTTAACTTCTACGTGATGATAAAAATATGGTAGCATAAATATATAACATAAGACAAAGAAAGAATCGAATGAGATTGTACGGGCATACAATTGTAGGCTAAGGGAACTGCTTGGTAAGTTGGAAAACTAGCCAGTTGATGGGATGAAAAAGAGTTTATTTATTGAAGGGTTGATTTTTTCTTTGTAGAAGAAAATAAAATTGGTACCTCCTCTTCCTACACTGAAACCGATAATTGGGAAATGGATATCCAGAGTGAGAACAAGATGTCCTAAGGGGAGAAAAAGACAAACGATGATGACAATATGGATGAAAGAACTGATGAATAATATAAGACTGTACATGTCCTTAAAAGGAACATGATTTTGATGATTAAGGAGATGAGAGATTAGAAAGAAAATACCAGGGATTATAAGGAATTGTGGTGTATTAACTACAAGGTTGAGGGGCACACAAAGGAAAATTTACCAAAGAAGTCATTTTACGACATCTTCCAAGAACTGAGACACTCCATCAAGGAGTTCCCATATAATTTGAAATCCTAGAGTGCACAAGTGCTCTTCACCTAAGGAGAGTAGGAAACCCCACCAACCAAAACAACAAGGACAACTACAAACTCTAATTCTGTGTCGGGTGGATATCACAAAGAGCGGTGAGGGAATAAAAAAGATAATAATAGCACTAATAATATACCTAGAAGATGGATCCAATGTAATGTGAAGGGGAAAACCATGATTCAATGCTAGAGATGTAATGAGTGAGGTCACTTAACATAGAATTATTGGAATGGGCAAGGGGGTGGAAGTTTCTATGAAAATTGTGTGGTCCAAGCAACCATGAGGACACCAACTTGATAGAGAAAAATGGGGTAAATATGTTGGAGCTAAAAAACCCAAAGGAGGATCCACTGAAAATCACCAGGTTGCAAGCTAAGAAGGAGACATACCTTGATCTATGTACATAGAAGGAAAGGCTAAGGAAATCCAAGGCTGATATCAAATGAACAATGTAGGAGGAATGAAGAAAGTCTCATGAAAATATCAACACTCCCCTATGGTTTGATTTTGAAAGAAAAATCATGAGGTAGATGTTTCAAGCCAATGTACCCGTACGGGTGTTCAACCTTCTAGAGACCATGGCACAATTAAAGGTGACCATTACCAACATAGTTGGTAAAAATATGAGCAACTAGGACAATGAAAAGATGATGAAGGAACAAAAATGTGGTCCCACCATAGATTTGATGTTGTTGGAAATAGGTGTTGAGAGGAAACCAACAGAAGTAGAAATGGAAATAATGGGACGAAGATTAAAAAACACTATCATGGATAGAGACTCCATCATAAATGCATTGTCAGAGGAGACATGGAAGGCCCTCAGAAAGACAACACCCTAGCTACTAACCTTCCATTTGGGAGGTGTATACCAACACAACATCAAACCAATTTGAACACTAATGGCCCAGAAGGTAATCATTGGTACCAAACAATTTTTCTTCAACTTCATAGTCATTCTTTTGGAGAAGAAGGATTATGATGCCCTCCTTGGAAGAGGTTAGCTGATCACAATGAGGGAAAACCACAACTATAGTATAACACACTATATATCGAGAGTGATGGAAAGAAGTACGCAATTGACTTGCAAAACCAAGAAGTTAGCTAGGAACTAGCATCAAACTCATAGTTTGAAGGAGGGCAATTTGACATGGAAGGAGGGGGGATGAAACCCAATAATGTGGGAATACTAAAATTGATAAATTATTTAGAAGATGAAATTATCTCTCTCAATGGGTTGTTCATTAGAAAATGGAGGACGATTAAGTATTCCATCTAGAAAACAATATGTTTGGAATTGAAGAAGTAGGGTTGGAACTGACACTTATCCTCCCAAATATGATGAGTACAAGGAAGGTGTGGCAAGGGTGGATGACACAGTGACCCATTAGTTTAAGAGGGATAAGGAGGTTAAGTACAAAGAACCAAACATACAGAAGGTGAACTTGGGGGAGGGGGAAAATCCAAAGAAAATCTTGGTCATGGATGATTAAGACCCTGTACTCAAGATGATCGCGTTCAAAATACTATTGGAGTATAAAGAATTTTTTTCCTAGATGTACAAGGATTTTAAAGGCACACTACCAAAGCTATGTGTCCACCAAATTCCTCTTGTACTTGATGCATAACTAGTATAGAAGAGGTCATACTATATGAATAAGAACTATGCCACCAAGGTAAAAGAAGAAATAGAAAAGATGTTGGAGGCAAGAATCATCTTCAAGGTATAGAAAAGTGAGTGGGTGTTTCCCATTGCCATCTCCCTAAAGAAAGGAGAAAATCAGATCAAGAACTGTGTGGATTTTAGATGTCTCAATGTGGTTACCATTAAGGACCCCTTTCCCATTCTTTTTACTGACATCATATTGGAGGATGTATCAGGACACGAGATATACTCATTCATGAATGAGTTTTTGGGCTACCATCAAATCAACATTGTGGAGGGAGATAAACTAAAAACCATATTTGTGGTTGAAGATGGAGTGTATACATAAAACAAGATGCCCTTTAGGCTGTGCAATACCCCCGCCATGTTTTAGAGAATAATACTGCATATATTTGACAAAATGTCATTTGGAAACATCAAATCCTTCCTTAATGATTGGTCATATATAGTGGGAAGGAGACTCATCTCATAGTACTAAAGGAATGCATGGAAATATGTTGGAGGGCATGAGTGACACTTAATCTGAAGAAGTTCTAGTTTACAAAATCGCAGGGTAAGCTATTAAGTCACATAGTATGCAAGGAGGGATTGTAGATTGACCCACAAAAGATAGGGGTCATCATCTAGTTGAAAATTCTTGAGGATGTGACTAGGGTAAAATCCTTCCTGAGACACGTGGGCTAGTATCAATGGTTTTTCAAAGGGTTTTCCTAAATACCATTTCTATTAGATAGATTGATGAGGAAGGGTGAAATCAAAATTCATGTGGGGAGAAAAATATGGTGAGGCATTCAGGGAACTAAAGTCTAGAATTGTAAGTGCATCCATCCTAGCATAGGCCAATTGGGACAAGGATTTCCATGTGCACTAGGAATTTTTGAACTATGCCATCGGTGCCATGCTAACACAAACTAGTGTAGGGGGTTGGACCATCCTATGTTATTTTATGTACTCTATTGCTTTTGAGGACTAAGAGAAATTATAACACAACAAAGAGGGAAGCTCTTGGCATGGTATACTCTATAAAAAAAAATTGGAATTATCTACTTGCCACGCCTTTCATATTTTATGTAGATCATCAAGTGTTGATGTACCTGGTAAACAAACTGATCATACAAGAAATGGTGAGTATGTGGTTACTCATATTCCAAGGGTTTGCCTTCAATATTGGGGTATAGCATGGGAAGAGCCATGTCATCATAGAGAAACTCTCAAGCATCAAATCATTTGAGGTACCAAAAGGAGTAAATTATGACTTTCCAAATGCCCACCCATTCGATATTACAGCCTTACCCCCAAGTACAAAAAAATTATCCAATACCTATCCACTTACACATTTCCTTGGGACATGCCACTAAGTAAAAGGAGGAAATTGGTCCTAAAAAGCAAGACCTTCCAACTCATCAACATGTTGTTGTATAAGATGGGGCCATACCAAGTCATCCAAATATACCTAGAGTGCTAAAGGAGAGGGATTTATAGAAGGCCACATGGGGTTGGATGCCACCACTAACAAGGTACTACTGGTAAGACTATGGTGGTTGACCCTGAACATGGATGCTCATGAGTGTGTACTAGGTTGTGATACCTATCAAAGGGTAGCCAAACCATTGAAATGGGATTTCATGTCCTTATTCCCCTTGCAGCCAAAATAATTATTTGAGAGATGGGTTCTTGATTTTTTGGAACCATTAAAGGTGAGAAAAATGCACAAGTGTCAGTACATTGTGGTTGCCATGAAGTATTGTTAGGAATAAAAGTCCACCAACACAACTGGGAGGGGGGGTGAATCAGTTGTGAGACAGATTATTAAACATTAAACTCTATAAACCAAAACTTTAATCTGAATGATAACACAATAAATGCCAACACAATAACACAATCCTTTGTTGTTGAGGAAACCCTATTGAAGGTAACACCCCAATGGGAATTAGCACCCATATATAATTTACTGAGAGTATAGTATCTCTGTTAAAAGATTTAGTCTTGTTAGGATCTTATTAATGCATTACAATACATAGTCCATGTTAAAGGACAAACCTTGTTAGGGGTTAAGAAAAATAGTGGGCTCAATGCCCAGGCACACTACCTAAAGAAGGTTAAAGCCCCCTTCAAGGGCTTATAGTCTTAAAAATAAGTGTATATAGAAAATATACAATCTAGTGAGCTACTAGATAGAAACTATCTTTGCTTGGTCAATTCCAATGAAGTACCATAATCACATCCTCTGCTCTATATCCAACAGACAATCAAGCTTGCAGCTTCCACACTTATTTGTCTCTTAATTTGCCTCTTCCATACATAGATACACACATACATCTTTTCAAAATAAAATATCTCTTATATATACCCTATTACAATAATTTATTAGGTTGGCCAATTAAGCTTTCCCAATATACAAATAATTATTTAACCCCTTGCTAAGATACACATGGTACCTATAAAAATTAAACATCAATTAAAATTCATCATATATAATCCAATATCTGTAATCCATGTTCACAATCCACAATACATGCTACATCTCTGAAGTCGGCCCCAAACAGGTCTCCTCTAGAATATACACCACATTTGACATCACCTAAACTCATGCAACTTGTGACCCATAACAAACATTCCTTAACATGTCTTCTGTCACCCCTTAAGCTCGCATAACCTAAATCATCATCACTCGTAGGATATACTCAAAACTCAGAGACTTACTTTGTCAAACGTCATTGTGAAAGTCCAGTATCTAGTCTTCATTAAAACATCTGTAACTCATCCAATATACAATATTAATCCAAGTGACCTTAGAAATTAGATAACCATAAATTATTCATAAATGGCTAATGGAGGTGGAATGAACCCTAAAAAGAAAGACAAGAAGACTACAAGGCTTATGACATTGATGAGGAGGCCAAAAAAATGTAAGATGAAACAAGCAGCGAAAGCATAAGTTTGGGAGGAGGATCTAGAGGAGGAATTGACCTTGAAGATTATGGTGCAACTCATGGACCATGTTTAAAGATGGTCGTGAAAATGGATTATCTATTCATCACAGAAGGAGATGGATACATTGATCACATCATCTAAAAGTGTGTTGACAAAGGAACAGAATCCATGTACCAGCCTACCTCCAATGAACTATGGAAAGTAATACCAAATTTGGAAGGACCCCAATGGTGAATGGAGAAGAAGTGATATGGTACCAAAAATATAGTTTCCTATATGTGGATGATAGTTATAACAGTGTGGGACTGATACCTTTAGTCAAATAAATATTTGACATTGAATATATAGGAAATTTCTATGAAAATGAGTGTTACAAGACACCTATAAGGACTTGCATGTGGTAGCACACATCTGAAGTAAAGGTCATGTTAGTTCCTTTTCTTTCTTACACATAAAATAATCATGATAAGCTTGCTCTATTTTCCCATACACTAATCAAGAAAGAAATACAAGAACATAAACATGGTTTTTATACCCTCTACACTTTGAGTTCCACAAACTCAGGTGGGTTTACCCTTTCTTACTTGGAATAATCGAATCAAAACATCATTCCAGCAAGTGCATAGTGGAATTACAGATCCTAACTTCTGTAACATTTATTTACAAACTAGAAGAAAATAACAAAGATCAATTCAGTAATGATATTCATCCACTCAAAATGAACAAAAGACCAGTGCTTTATCCTAGGGCATCAAGTTACTCTGAACATTCATAACCATTTTCCATAAACATAAACTCAGAAACACCTACAGATTTGAAACAGAAGACAAATATACCTTATATATCAACCCTCACACATATGTTGAGAAAATCATCAAATTCATTACAAACTCCAATTTTCACCAAAATAATCTTAAGGAAATTTATTTCTCTCCTTGAGAGAAACCCTAAAATGACTTCACAATTTGCCTAACAAACATATAAATTGAACAATCCTTAATTATTCAATCTAAGAAAAAATCAGAATATAGCAATAAAGACAATTACTCATCAAAGTTAAAAAATTGTTGATGGATTTGTATTTGTATTCATATCAAAATAAATCTATTACATTCAACAGTGTACTTAAAAACCCTTATCAAATTATAGGTCCCAAACCAGAGTTTATACAATACTATTGTACTTCAAAAGGAACACGACTATCCTTTTCCTAGTAGTCTTGGAATCCTTTTATAACTAAGGATGCAACAAGCTTAGGACTACATGGGAAGATTACACACTCTTGCAACAACTTAATTAGAACAAAATAACCACTTTAAAAAATAAAACATAGGTGGAAAAAGGAACTGCAAAGCCAAACAATAGTTGTTGCTGCTCTAAAGATATTTTCTCATCCTTTCAACTTAGCCTCCCACCTCCTTGTTAGTGGGCCAACCAAAGGATTTTTCTTGTTCTAACTCTGCCAAGGATTTTGTCCACCTGGCATGTAAGATCATCTTCACCTCAGCAACAAATTTAGTCATGTCCACCTTGACTTTAAACAAGCTATCAATCAAATCATTGCAGTAACCAACATCAATATATTTTTCCAAGTGTTTATTCACATCATCCACCTTCCAAATTTCATCAAGTTCTTTTTACCATTTCGACTGTGGATTTAAAATAATAGTATCATCATAAATTTTAGGGATAAGTGCATGGCATTGGTTACCAAATAACTCCAATTTATTTTTGATCAACTCATTCTTCCCATTGAAGAAAGCATAGGAAGTATTCATCTCCTTTACCATTTAAGTGGTCTCTGAGATCTTAGTAGGAATGTCATCACTATATAACATTGTTTTATTTAATTTGTCCATCACTCTAGTCCTTCCTAACCATGTTTTGAAAGTAGGCTCAATAAATACCATGGCCTCAACAACAGCCTTGCAAGCATCCTAGAGTGACTCATGCATTGAATGCACCAGTGAAGTCTTTTATTTTAAAACAGCCACCTGGTGTTGTAGTATGGAAAGGACTATAGAAAAAATAGTGTCACTTTGTTCTTTCAAGGGCTCCTTTGTTTGGTCTTCATCTTCTCCTAGATCACCCTGGGTCTCTGTAGATGCATCTACCCTTTCTTTCATAGCCACTTGGGGATTTCACTTGTCTATTTTTCCTCCAATTCTTTCTTCAATTCCTCTACTTTCTCTTCCAAGACATTGTTCTGTATCATAACTTCCTCATTCTTTTTAGCCAATGCAATCATCTAACTAAAATTTTTCTCATATATATTTGACAAATCCTCTATTTTAGCCAAGTTCATAAATGAAACTTGGTTCATTAAATGAGAAATTTATGTGTCACTGGTGTTTTGAAAATTCCATATCATCCTATTTGCCTTCTTTTCTTCTCTTATATTCAAAACCATAGGTTTTTGTGTGGTAGGGGCAAGGGATCAAATGGCCAAAGTCTTAGAGTTGGGATCCCAACCCAATCCTCTCAATACATCATTTATTTTAAACTCATACTTAAACATGATGTTCTCCTGCTTTCTGATTTGGTCAATAATGAAAGTGGACTACAAATCCCAGTCAGTCATCAATAATATCCCACTATTCTGCACCAAGAACCTATCATGTTCAACAGTGATCAATTTACTCTCAGGGTCATACTCTTGGAGTGTCTTTACAATCTCCTCACTTTAATTTTCTCCTCCTTCCCCTGTTATAAAATTTTTCCTTAACTCCCTCTATTTCATTTTTATTAGAAAACATTTAAACTCATCTGATTTGACAAATTCATCATCCTTCATGAATTGATTTTCCATCATCATTCTTTCATCCATCTCTGTACTCAAAATCATTTTATTTTATCCATGCCCTTCATCTTGTGGCATAGTCTAGAATTGGGTTCTAATTCTTCTAAAATATTTACCATGTTCTATTACCATAGCCTTAGCCATCCTTTTTCTCATTTAAATAACCTTGTCCTCTTTTTTCTTCTTTTTATTAGGTGGTTCTCAACAGAAGTGGCCTCTACCCAAACCTCTTCATCTTCTTCTAATTGTTTTGACTATCCTTTTTCATGCAAGGCCAATGTGCCTAGGGACTCTTGGGGTTGTGCATCTTCATCACTGAATTTTGGCATTTGTACCATCATATTTTCATAAGATTCCAACATTTTTTCAATTCTTTGGAGATAGGGAGTATCAGGAAATAGTCCAGAGAAAGTATTGTCTAATTCTTTTCGTTCAACTTCTACTCTCATAAGATCCTTCCATTTTCTTCTCCTTTCCTAGAACTCAACTCTTTCCATCTTATTTCTCACAATGTCTTCATCATCTAGACCCTCATGATCCCTCACATTTTCCCAGGGACTCATATCTTTCAAATCTATCTTAATGAACCTCTCTGGTACACAGAACCGTGATAATGTTGTTGACATTCTATACTACCTCAAAAAACCATTAACTTGCTCAAAAGCCTTCTTGCCTATAGAAAAATCAAAGGCCACCCATAACCTAGTGATAAAAGTACCCTTCCTATGTCTTTCTAAAAACTTGTTATCTACCCAAGATATTTTCCAAATGAATTCTATAAAATAAATCCCAAGTGGGACAAATTTAGGGAGAATGTGTGGTGGCTGAGAGCATCCATAAACCCTAATAACAGTGAATTGATCAAAATAGAAAAATCACCCACATTATGACTGACTGACCAATCTTGAATGAAATTCCAAGGTCTCAATAACCTTCTAACATTTATGGAGAATCTTTCTCTTTTAACTCCCAACATATCTAAAATTGGAGCGACAATACTATTTTGAAAATAGACAAAAGAAGATTGTGACTAAGAACTATCCCATGCATGAGTCCATCTTTGAATTGGCATCTCAATCCCATACTATGAGTCATATCATTCTAACTCTTTATCTATGGATGTCTTTTTGTAGTATAAAATTAGAAACATCAAGTGGGAATAGTGTTTAAAAGTAGGTACATGAACAATTCCTTGCTGAATCTCCACCAATACATTATGTATGACATCAACCACATAACCCACATAATCATAGTTTGTATTTACCTCTGGATTCTGAATGTCCATGGCCATCATTAATACATCAACAGGAGCAGTTGAATTTCCATCAAAGCCCAAAACCTTACTCAACCCATACACTGCACTTTATGTAATTGTAAAAAATGAAAAATCAAATGATGACTTTATGTTATCAAGAACTGCAACCAAATTTTGGTCCACCCTAGGACAATATCTTGGAATTTCATGCCTCTTTATCAAGTTCTCCCACTTCTCATAATCAACAATTATCTTGTCTAGATCAATCTCAGTGCATATCGCATTGGAAATTTTGAAAACCTCTACAACAATTCTTCTGTCTATGACTACTTGGGCTTCGTTGTTTCTCTTCCTAATTACTCTAGCCACAGGATAATAGCTCTTAGCCAATTCTTTAGTCAAATCCACATCAAAAAAAACATCAGGCACAATCAATTTGGCCATGTTCAGGTTCCAGAGATTGCTTATAGGGACTGACTTAACCCTATTATTACAAAAATAATGAAACAAAGTGTTACCCGAGTAGTCTAGAGTGACCAAATTTCTGCAATGGCACCATCTGTTATTCCATTCCATCCAATTTTCACTGGAAGTTCCTGGTAATAACTCTGCAAATTCATCAGTATATTTATTTGTCGCAGCTATTTTCTTTCTAGACCCCTTTGAAACCACACTTGAAGTGACTTAACTCATTCTTCCTTCACATAAATTATCTCAAAAAATCCTCTGCTAGGATACCAATAATTTCATCAAAGCAGAAAGAGAATTGTACATAATCTAGGCACAATCAACTACATTTATAGCCTATCACATCCAATTGTTGTCCAGTTCACTGAAACTTTCTCACACTTGCAAAATCATACCGTTGGCGACTGCAACTAATGCTGCCATTAATTTTAAACTTGAGTGTCATTGTTGGAGTCGAGTATGCATTTTCCTCCTTTTCTTCCTGCAAAACCCAAAATAAGACACGTGGCACATTGTCGCGCACTCGCAGCATAAATCAAAAATTCAAATGGTCTCTTTGCGATTGATCGATACAGCCTCTCTTTTTAGATAGTCGTGCACTCCCAACATCCTCCTCCAAGATGATGATCATCTGACAAGTGAAAAATAGCCGTCGATTTCACCTAGATCTCCAGTCGTGCACTCAGAACACTTTCCCTTATCATCTTTGAATCTCTATGGGTGAGTGACAACCAAATTTATTATTTGGATCTTCATTTTTTCATGCACTCGCCACAAGAAATATGATCTCAACTTAACCATTGCAAGTGAGCGATAACCAGATTCAAAACATTTCATAAGCCATGTCACTCACTTGCAAACCAAAAAATGTTAACCACCAAACCTTAGCAAGTGAGCGATGACATAAAAATTTCCTTTCTCACTCGCTCACTCGCCCAAAAATTTTAAGTGAACTTTCATTGCGAGTGAGTGATAATAAAAAATAGGATATAATATAGACCGTGTCTCTCACTCACACAAAAAAATACATTGATCAATAAACTTCATCGAGTGAGCAATGACCTAACCTAGACCTTACTCGTGCACTCGTGCAAAAAAATACCTAGGTTAACTCAGCTTTGCCAGTGAGTGACAACATAATATATTCCTTTCTCGCTCACTCTCAATCCAAAAAAATTTAAGTAAAATTACATGGTGAGTGAGCAATAACCAAATTTAACAGTTCTTATAACCACATCGCTCACTCGCACAGTTAGACCAACATTCTGCAATACTCTCGTGACTATGCGACCACATAATAATCCATTTACTTGCTCACTCACACAATTATTTAATGGTTAAACAAAGACAATGCGACTGCACAACTAAACAAAAGGCCAACAAATTAAAAGGTTACACCCAATTTACCACTTCTTTCTCATAAGAAGACAAAATATTACCACAATAACGCAGGAAAAGACCTTTTTTTAACTATATAAAAAATTCAAAAATATAGTGCTAACAATGGCTTTTCCTTGGGAAAGTAAATTGGAAGATTGACATTAGGATCCAAAAAATCAAGGACGCAGAACAAAACTTAAAACAAAACTATATAGACGCACACAAAACAACCAAAAGCTAAAGCATAAAACTAATCTACTATGCATGGAAGAACAAAAACCATGAGAAATAGTATTTCAGGAATTGTCCATGCACTGGAAATTCCTAGATCTCACCAATAGAATTTTCCAAATAATATGAATCTTGTCCATGAAAATCCTGAATCACAAAAGGGCCCATCCAAAATGATTCAAACTTCCCATGCTTACCCTTCTCTTCCTTCCTTTCATTCCATTGAAGTACCACATCATTGATCTGAAATTTTCTTTCAGTGGCTCTATTATCAAACAAATATTTTGATTGGTGTTGGATTTTCAAATTCTTCTTATGTGCTTCATTCCTGATTTCCTCCAATTCTAGCAATTGGATCATCCTATCCATCATAGGTTCTGGCATTTTGTCTTCTTCTTCCTGTAAAATTTTATAAACAAGTAACAAGTTAATTAATGCAATATCACATGTGTTCCATAAACCTTCTTGAAAGGGGAAACCTCTATTTCCCTTTTTACTGTCACTCTATTAGCCCAGAGAGCTAACTTCAACTTTGAATGCCATGATTTTTTGTTCTTCTCCAAAATCCTTTTAATGATTTTCATTATACTTTTATTGCTAGACTCAGCCTATCCATTTTCCTGTGGATGATAAGGTGAGGAGTAAGATACAATAATACCATAATCTTCACAAAAGTCCTTGAACTCCTCAGATCTGAAGAACATGACATTGTCCATTATTAACCTAGTAGGCACACCAAACTTAGTCAAAATATTATCCAATAAAAAATCCATAACCACTTTGTTGGTTGCCTTCTTCGATGGGATTGCTTCAATCCACTTGGTGAAATAATCTATAGCCACAAGAATCCAACTATGGCCTCCACTTGACTTATCTAAAAACTAACCAATGAAATCAATGCCCCACTGGGAAAAAGGTGCTTCTACTATCATAGGGTTCAACAAGAATGCTCCTGAAAATTTGATTTTGGAAGAAAACCTTTGGCAAGACTCACATTTATGCACAAAATTTTGAGTGTCTCTAAAAAGAGAGGGCCAACAAAAAATAGCTCTGATTATTTTATGAGTTGTAGTCTTGGCAAAGTAATGTCCTCCACAAACACCATTATGCATTTCATTTAAAATCCTCTTAGAATGTGATTCATCCAAACAAAAAAACAATATTTCATCCCTATTTTTCCAAAATAAACCACCTTGCATGAATACATACCTTTGAGCCTGCAGCCTGAGAGTTCTTTTCTGGGTATCTGACATATGTTTTGGACATTTGGCATTTTTTAGAAAAAACACAATATCAATATACCATGGGTGTAATTCAATACTAGTATGATTCATACCCACAGTCTGGACATTATTAATCTGGGCCAACTTCATGTTTGTATCAGTCATAAGTTTAGCTAAACCCAAACCCCTAACCAATTTTGTGACTTGAATTTCCAGATTGAACTCCTGAATTCTATTGATCCATCGACATCTTTTTCTAGTAATTTCAAATTGAGACACTATATCCTTCATTGTTGTATGTGGGACACAACTAGTTACTTTTTCACAAACTAAATAAGGTCTAAAACCCTTGACTTCTTTCACCAAAGCATTATACTTCTTCTCCATTATCTCATAATTATGTTCTGCTGCCCGCAAAGACTTACTAAAAAATTCGATGGGGTGCTCAAACCCTTCATTATCCTTCTGCAATAGCACTTTAGCAATAGTATGAAATGAAGAAAAACAAAACAAAGAGAAAGTTTTTTCATAATCAACGAATTTCAAAATTGGCGCTTCCTGAATGACCACTTTTATTTTATCAAAAGCCAACTGAGCCTCCTTGTCTAATTCAAAATTAGCATTTTTCTTTAACAATTTGACTATGGGTTTCATAATCTCTACAAAGTTAGTAATTAATCTTCTAAAAAGGTTTACCTTTCCCAAAAAAGACTATACACCCTTGAAATTTTTGGGAGGCAAAACTTTGTTCATAGCCTCTACCCTCTCAGGGTCAATTATGACCCCTTCTTTTGAAACTATGTGTCGCAATAATTTACCCTCTGTCATAGAAAAATGACATTTATTTGGGTTCAGTGAAATTCTATACTCTAAAGCCTTAACAAAAATCTTCTCCAAATGTTTGCAATGATCCTCAACCCTTTTGGAGTATGTAGTCAAATCATCTTGATCTATTACCATAATTATATTTACAAATTCTTTGAAGGCCACATCCATAGCTCTTTGGAAAGTGGCTCCTGCATTCATCAAGCCAAATGACATCCTCACATAAACATATGTACCCCAAGGGGAAGTAAATATTGTTTTGAATTGTTCAGATTCTTGAACCAACACCTGGTTGTAACCAGAAAATCCATCCATCATGGATAAAAGTTGATAGCCTGTAACCCTTTGTAACATTGCCTCCATATTTGGCAGAGAATAATTATCTTTTAAAGAGGCTACATTCAAGTTTCTAAAATCTACACACAACCTGATATCACCATTCTTTTTTCTAACTGGTACCAAATTGAATACCCAAGAAGAATGCTTGATTGGCTTTATTATTCCAACATCTCTAAGTTTTGTCAACTCTTGCTACATTTTAGAGGCCAACAATGGATTGATTGGCCTTTATTTTTTCCTAAAATGCTTGACATCACTTTTCAATGGGACTTCATGTTGGAAAATATCCTCATTATAAGTCTTGAGGTCTTCATAAGACAAGAAAAAATATGCTTATATCTTTTAAGTAAGTTAATCAAATTTGTTCTCACATGAGGTACCAACCTTTTTCCAATATATACCAGCTTAGGAGCACACTTTGATCCTAGGTTTATCTCCTCAAATTCATCCATATTGGCTGAATTTTTTTGACACATATGACTGTCATTGTCATTAAACAGTCCTTCTAGTTGGGTTTAAACCCTCGGAGATTTCATTTGTTTGTAACTACATAATTTCTTTGCCAAATATAGTCTCTTTCCATCAACAACATTCACCAAATTATTACAGTCAATGTTTTGCCCTTCATATTTGTCTAGACATTGAATTAATGTAAGGATATCATCATCATTCTCAAAGACCTGCTAATTATATATGTTTTTAAGGATAACATGCCTAGTTTTGGTCTCTATAATAGAAACTCCTATTAATGTCAGGTCATCATTTTTCATAGCAATAGTAGCCAATAAATATGCCCTGATATTTTTGGATCTCTCTATGTGCTCAACAGAGAATGCGTCATAAAATTCAATACTATCCCATACAACATGCGTAACTATTTCAACCTATCATTCTTGGCAACATATTTTGATCTGACTTGAGATATGGCTAATTCTGAATCTCCAAAAACCCTTAATAACTTAATACCATGCTTAATTACAATTTCTAACCCCAATAATAATGCTTCATATTCAGCTATATTATTCATACATTGGAAAGCCAACAAAAAATAATACTTGAAGGTCATACCTGGTGGAGATATAAATAAAACACCGGATCCCTGATCCTTCTTTTGAGCAGGCTCCATCAAAGTACATTTTCCACAATCCATGTTGTTGCAATTTCAATTCTTCTATTATGGGGCCAGTATTTCTTAATTGAGGTTGAATCTTTTTAATTCTAAAATTCTGCATATCCACATCCACAAAACAATTCAACATGTTTGGGTTAACCTTTTCAACTAATACTGGAGCCCTAGGCTCTCGAAATAGTTTGGCCGCATTTCCGTTTACAGAAATGGTAGCAAAGGATAGATCCAACTGTACATGTCCTCCAACCGTTGCAGCCCACTACCTTGATAGCAACATTCCATAGTGAGGTTGAGTGTCCACCACAATAATATCCATTTTTTAAATAACCTCAGGGAATGTAACAATCTTGAACTCAACTCCTTTCAGAGTTCCAATCACTGGCACTTCCCAGATATCCATAGCATAACATCTACTAAAAGAAGTGTCAACTTTTAAGCCCAATTCTTTCATCATATTATAGGGCATCACATTAGCAATAGCCCCAAAATCTATCATACAGTTTTTCAATAACATATTATTTACAAGTATTGTTACATAAAAGGGATCAATCTGGGAGGGCTCATGGGTGATTATACTTCCAACACATATTTGGGATTTATTTTGTTCTTCTTGATTTTCTCTTAAGTCACAATTTAAAGCATTTGTATCAGGTATATCAGGTAAATTTGAAAGCAATGAGAAAGCAACTTCTCAGTGTTGTTTTATTTTCAACATCTCAACTAGGGGGAAAGACACCTTCATTTGAGATAAAGCTTGTTTCATATTAAAAGTTGGAAAACTTAGAACAGCTTCATAAGAAATTTTACCTCTATTCTCCTTGGGTTGTCTTATCTTTTGTTCATTTGTAGGGGTAACTTTACCTCCCCTAACAGGAGTCTCTTTAGATTCTTATTTATCTGTCTTTCTTTCTTTTTTTATCTACATCTTGAGTAGACCCTTCATTTGACACCTCTCTGATAAATAATGAACCAGGATGGATTTCACCTTGATCAACTTGTATTTTGCGAAGGTGGTATAGAATTCTCACCTGAGCCACTGCAACAATAGTAAGAGATCTTACCTCCTCATCACTAGGTCTTTGAAGCTGAACACATTCTAAGTTAGTATTTTCAACATTTATTGTGAATTGCACATTTTCTTCTGACTCATCTTCTGATTCACCATTATCATCTTCAATAGTAAATGCACACATGTTCACTGAAGGCCTTTTATCACTTTGGCCCTCTTGTGTTCCAACATTCTCATGTGACTCTGTAAAATCTTGAGCTACTGCACATTGGAAAGAGGAATGAGGCATATTGCAAGCCATACACCAGGGAGTGTTTTCTACATTGTGTGTACTATTGTTTTTCAATGGATCAGACATGTCTCTATTTTTACATCAGTTGATTCTTTTGGCACATGCTTACCATCTTTCCAATTAGTCTTTTAAGGAAAGTCATGTAGCCTGTAAGACTTATCTTGCCGTTGATATTGCTGTCTATTATTTTGAAACCCCTTTTCATTTTTATCTACCTTAGCAGCAAGGTCTTTCACCACATTCACTAGTGCATCCATCGTATCCTCCTCTTTGGGATTTTTAGTGGACTTTCCTTTTGAGTCTTTCCAGAGTCTAGTATCATCCCTCTTGCCAAGCTTTCCAGAAGCTCTCCTATTACTCTCTAAGTTTATAGCCAATTTATAAGCATCCATTGTGGTATGAGGATCTTTATCCCTCAAAAAGTAAGTTGTCTTTCCATCCGAAGCATTGCAATACGTGGTGAGGCAAACATTCTCATCCAATATCAATACTTGGAATAGTTTATACATAGCCTTCTGAAATCTTATGTTGAACTCAACTATGCTCTCATTTTGAAACTTCTTCATGTTGTTGAATTCATTCAACATGAAACAAGAATTTATATTATCACCATATTGCTCTTTTAAACATCCAACAAACTCATCCCATGAATAGATACTATTATCAGGCAATCCCCGATACCGAACTCTTGCATCCTTAATTAATGGCTGCACAAACAATTTCATCACATCATCCTCATTTTCAATTTCATAATCATTTATCTTATCACTGAATAATTTTAGATGCTCTTCACCTGTTATAGAATTATTTCCACTAAATTTGGGTATCTTATCTCTAACCTCATTAGGGATAACATTTTTTTGGCCCATGATACCATAAAAAAATCTATCATATAGTTTTTCAATAACTTATTATTTACAAGCAATGTTACATAAAAGGGATCAATCTGGGAGGGCTCATAGGTGATTATACTTCCAACACATATTTGGGATTCATTTTGTTCTTCTTGCTTTTCTCTTAAGTCACAATTTAAAGCATTTGTATCATGTATATCAGGTAAAGTTGAGAGCAATGAGAAAGCAACTTCTCGGTCTTATTTTATTTTCAACATCTCAACTAGGGGGACAGACACCTTCATTTGAGATAAAGCTTGTTTCATGTTAAAAGTTGGAAAACTTAGAATAGCTTCAGAGGAAATTTTACCTCTATTCTCCTTGGGTTGTCTTGTCTTTTGTTCATTTGTAGGGGTAACTTTACCTCCCCTGACAGGAGTCTCTTTAGATTCTTATGTATCTGGCTTTCTTTCTTTTTTATCTACATCTTGAGTAGAACCTTCATTTGACACCTCTCTGATAAATAATGAACCAGGATGGATTTCACTTGATCAACTTGTCTTTTGCGAAGGTGGTATAGAATTCTTGCCCGAGCCACTGCAACAATAGTAAGAGATCTTACCTCCTCATCACTAGGTCTTTGAAGCTGAACACGTTCTAAGTTAGTATTTGCAACATTTATTGTGAATTGCACATTTTCTTCTAACTCATCTTCTAATTCACCATTATCATCTTCAATAGTAAATGCACACATGTTCACTGAAGGCCTTTTATCACTTGGGCCCTCTTGTGTTCCAACATTCTCATGTGATTCTGTAAAAACTTGAGCCACTGCACATTGGAAAGAGGAATGAGGCATATTGCAATCCATACACCAGGGAGTGTTTTCTACATTATGTGTACTATTTTTTTTCAATGGATCAGACATGTCTCTATTTTTACATCAGTTGATTCTTTTGGCACAGGCTTACCATCTTTCCAATTAGTCTTTTAAGTAAATTCATATAGCTTGTAAGACTTCTCTTGTCATTGATATTGTTGTCTATTATTTTGAAACCCCTTTTCATTTTTATCTACCTTAGCAGAAAGGTCTTTAACCACATTCACTAGTGCATCCATCGTATCCTCCTCTTTGGGATTTTTAGTGGACTTTCCTTTTGAGTCTTTCTAGAGTCTAGTATCATCCCTCTTGCCAAGCTTTCCAAAAGCTCTCCTATTACTCTCTAAGTTTATAGAAAATTTATAAGCATCCATCGTGGTATGAGGATCTTTATCCCTCAAAAAGTAAGTTGTCTTTCCATCCAAAGCATTGCAATATGTGGTGAGGCAAACATTCTCATCCAATATCAATACTTGGAATAGGTTATACATAGCCTTCTAAAATCTTATGTTGAACTCAACTATGCTCTCATTTGGAAACTTCTTCATGTTGTTGAATTCATTCAACATGAAACAAGAATTTATATTATCACCATATTGCTCTTTTAAACATCTAACAAACTCATCCCATGAATAGATACTATTATCAGGCAATCCCTGGTACCGTACTCTTGCATCCTCAATTAATGGCTGCACAAACAATTTCATCACATCATCCTCATTTTCAATTTCATAATCATTTATCTTATCACTGAATAATTTTAGATGCTCTTCACCTGTTATAGCGTTATTTCCACTAAATTTGGGGATCTTATCTCTAACCTCATTAGTAATAACATTTTTTTGGCCCATGATACCATAAAAAAATTGCCTATATCTCTCCAAATGAATAGGCCTTCTTTGAGAATTTGTGCCAAAGTTATGGCCACTACTACCAATGCCTGAATTTTGAAGACTAGAAGTACCACCTACTCCACTTCCTAATGAATGTGTTGCAAGGCCTTGAGTTTCACCCAATATCTGGGCATTTGTATTAAGACCAGTACTATGAATCTTGCAAGTAGACCCAGGCATGCTTTGAGCAGCTTAAATAGTATTATTTGTCAAATTGGCATGAGTGGAGGAATTTAAGAAATAAATATTTCTTCTCATTTCTATAGAGGCAACTTCATATTCTTCCTTTTCCAATTGCTTAACAATATCATCTTTGGCCTTCCTAGCTCTTTCCCATTCCATATCAAATGATAAAATATTCTGAGATATTCCTTCTTCAATTTTAGGTTCAGAAATTGTATGCCAGTAATTTTTGTTTTCCTCTATCAACACTTGTTTGTCTAGCATTGGTTGCTAGTGTGTCTTGTAAAGAGGTTTGAACCTTAGGAGGCTTCATATTTTCATAAGTAAGAACCTACCTCAATACATGGCCCTTATTTTCAGGATCATTTTTCTTCAACAAGTGTTCTCTCTCTTGTCACTCCTTTCTCAGGATATTCACATCACCAAAAAGTTCCTTATTCAAACCATGGAATTCCTCTTTTGAACCCTGATTTGCCAATTTCAACTAGGCAACCCTTTTCTTCAAACCTTCTCTCTCAGTGATAGTATTTATAATATGCTCTTCTCTACTTTTATCATTTCTCTGCTTGATAAGCATTTGTTCTTTTAATTCTTTCTTCAACACGTCATTGTCCCTAAGGACTTCTTCTATATCAGAGCTTGAGGAATCATATATATTCATCAATTCATCCTCTCTTTGGTCTTCAACTCGCTTGTAAGGGATATATATTAAACTTGGAGAAGAATTCCCCATGTATTAGACTGGTGCTACCCCCTTTTGTTGTGATACACTTTCTAGTGCAGGGGCACCAAACAAATCATCAAAATAACCCATAGTGCTAGATTCAGAATTCAAGGGTACAATAATATATTTCTTTGGGATAGTACCTATGGGTTGACTTGGACCTACAAACCTAGGTTTCTAGGAAGAGTTATTATGAGATTCTCCCTTCCTATAATAATTTCTTCTAGGAGCTTTAGGAACATCACCCTCTAATACAACTTCGAGGTGTTCCTTTATGTATGCCTTTGTATTCATCATCCTACCTAAAATGAAATCCCACAACACTTGATCTGGTAATTTTCCCCTTAGAAACTCTATAACCAATTACTCGGAGTCTCCACCTAAACCTTGTTGGGAATAAAAACGATGAGACTTCACTTTGAAAATGATAGTGAAGAATATGATAATGAGGTACATCATACAACTTGTGATTTCAAAACTTGATTTCAAAACTAGATTTCAAGGGTTTAACATATATGAAACAAGAGTTTCAAAATAACCTTTGAAAATATTTCTTCCTTGAAATTCCCCAGTAGAGGCACCATTTTTTCTTAGTTCCTTTTCTTGCTTGCACATAAAATACTTGTAATAAGCTCGCTCTATTTTCCCATAAACTAATCAAGCAAGAAATATAAGAACAGAAACAAGGTTTTTATACCCTCTACACTTTGAGTTCCATAAAATTAGGTGGTTTTACCCTTTCTTACTTGGAATAATTGAATCACAACATCATTCTAGCAAGTTCATAGTGGAATTACAGATCCTAAATTCAGTAACATTTATTTGACAAACTAGAACAGAATAACAAAGATCAATTTAGTAATGATAGTCATCCACTCCAAATAAACAATAGACAAGTGCTTTATCCTAGGGCATGGAGTCACTCTAAACATTCATAACCATTTTCCATAAACATAAACTTAGAAACACCTACATATCTAAAATATAAGACATATATACCATATATATCAACCCTCACACATATGCTGAGAAAATCATCAAATTCATTACAAACTCCAAGTTTCACCAAAATAATCTTAAGAAAATTTATTTCTCTCCTTGAGAGAAACCCTAAAATGACTTCACAATCTTCCTAACAAACATATAAATTGAAGAATCCTTAATTATTCAATCTAAGAAAAATTGAGAATATAGAAATAAAGACAATTACTCATCAAAGTTCAGAATCTATTGATGGATTTTTATTTGTATTCATATCAAAATAAATATATTACATTCAACAGTGTACTTAAAAACCCTTATCAAATTATAGGTCCCAAACCAGAGTTTATACAATACTATTGTACTTCAAAAGAAAAATGACTATCATTTTCCCAGTAGTCTTGGAATCCTTTTATAACTAAGGATGCAACAAGCTTTGGACTACATGGGAAGATTACAAAATCTTGCAACAACTTAATTACAACAAAATAACCCCTTTAAAAAACAAAACATAGGTGACAAAAGGAACTGCAAAGCCAAACAAAAGTTGTTGTTGCTCTAAAGATATCTGCTCATCCTTTGAACTTAGCCTCCCACTTGTTCACCTCCTTTTCAGTGGGCCAACTGAAGGATTTATCTTGTTCTAAATTGGCCAAGGCTTTTGTCCACCTAGAATCTAAGATCATCTTCACCTCAGCAACAAATTTAGTCATGTCCACCTCGACTTTAAACAGGCTATCAATCAAATCATTGCAGTAACCAACATCAATATCTTTTTCCAAGTGTTTATTCACATCATCAACCTTCCAAATTTCGTCAAATTATTTTTCTCATTCTGACTGTGGCTTTAAAATATTAGTATCAACACAAATTTTAGAGATAAGTGCATGACATTGGTTACAAAAAAAATACAATTTATTTTTTATCAACTCATCCTTCCCATTGGAGAAAACATAGGAAGTATTCATCTCCTTTACCATTTTAGTGGTCTCTGATATCTTAGCAGGGAAGTCATCACTATATAGAATTGCAGTATTCAATTTGTCCATCAGTCTAGTCCTTCCTGACCATGTTTTGAAAGTAGGCTCAAGAAATACCATGGCCTCAGCAGCAGTCTTGCAAGCATGCTGGATTGACTCATGCATTACATGCACCACTGAAGTCATTTGTTTTAAAACACCCACCTAGTGTTGTAGTATGGAAAGGACTATAGAAACAGAAGTGTCACTTTTCTCTTTCAAGGGCTCCTTTGTCTGGCCTTCATCTTCTCCTAGATCACCCTGGGTCTCTGTAGATTCATCTACCCTATCTTTCACAGCCACCTGGGGGATTTCACATGTCTATTTTTCCTCCAGTTCTTTCTTCAATTCCTCTACTTGCTATTCCAAGGCATTTTTTTGTATCATAACTTCCTCATACTTTTTAGCCAATGCAATCATCTGACTGAAAGTGTGCTCATATCCCTTGGACAAATCCTCTATTTTAGCCAAGATCATAAATGAAACTTGGGTCATTAAATGAGAAATTTATGTGTCATTGGTGTTTTGCGAATTCCATATCATCCTATCTACCTTCTTTTCTTCTCTTATATTCAAAACCAGAGGCTTTTGTGTGACAGGGGCAAGGGACCAAACGGCCAAAGTCTTAGACTTGGGATCAAAACCTGATCCTCTCAATACATTATTTATTTCAAACTCGGACTTAAACATCGTGTTCTCCTAGTTTCTGATTTGGTTAATAATGAAAGTAGAATTCAAATCCCAATAAGGCATATCCCTTTATTTTGCAACAAGAACCTAGCCTATTCAACAGTGATCAATTCACTCTCAGGGTCATACTCTTGGAGTGTCTTTACAATCTCCTCATTTTTCTCTTCTCCTTCTTCCCCTGTTATCAAATTTTTCCTTAAATCCCTCTATTTCATTTTTATTAGAAAAATTTTAAACTAATCTGATTTGAGAAATTCATCATCCTTCATGAATTCATTTTCCGTCATCATTATTTTATCCATCTCTGTACTCAAAATCATTTCATTTTCTCCCTGCCCTTCATTTTGTGGCACAGTCTTCAATTGCGTTCTAATTCTTCTAAAATATTTTCCATGTTCTTTTACCACAACCTTATCCATGATTTTTTTCACTTCAACAACCTTCTCCTCTATTTTCTTCTTTTTATTAGGTGGTTCTCTAGCAGAAGTGACCTCTTCCCCAACCTATTCATCTTCTTTCAATTGTTCTGACTAGCCTTTTTCATGCAAGGCCAGTGTGCTTGGGGACTCTTGGGGTTGTGCATCTGCATCACTAAATTTTGGCATTTGTGCCATCATATTTCATAAGATTCCAACTTTTTTTCAATTCTTTGGAGGTAGGGTGTATCATGAAATAATCTAGAGAAAGTATCGTCTGGTTCTTTCCATTTAGCTTCTACTCTCATAAGATCCTTCCATTTTCTTCTCCTTTTCTGGACCTCAACTCTGTCCATCTTATTTCTCACATTGTCTTCATCATCTAGACCCTCATGATCCCTCACATTTTCCCAAGGAGTCATATCTTTCAAATCTATCTTAATGAACCTCTCTAGGTCATAAAACCATGATACTATGGTTGACATTCTATATTTCTTCAAAAAACCATTAACTTTCTCAAAAGCCTTCTTTCCTATATAAAAATCAAAGGCCACCCATAACCTAGGGATAAAAGTACCCTTCCTATGTCCTTCTAAAAACTCCTTATCTACCCAAGTGATCTGCCAAATTAATTCTATGAAAGCAATCCTGAGTGGGACATATTTAGGGAGAACATGTGGTGGCTGAGAGAATACATAAACCCTAATAACAATAAATTGATCAAAAAAGAAAAAATCACCCCAATTATGAATAACTAACCAATCTTGGCTTAAATTCCAAGGTCTCAATAACCTTCTAACATTTATGGACAAAATCTCCCTTTTAACTCCCAACATATCTAAAATTTGAGCAACAATCCAATTTTGAAAATAGAGAAAGGACGAATGTGATGAAGAAATATCCCATACCTAAGTCCATCTTTGAATTGGAATCTTAATCCCATGCTCCGAGTCATATAATTTTAACTCTTTATCCATGGATGTCTTATTGTAGTATAAAATTAGAAACATCAAGTGGGAATAGTGTTTAAAAGTAGGTACAGGAACAACTCCTTGATGAATCTCCACCAATGCATTATGTATGGCATCAACCACATAACCCACATACTCATAGTCCATATTTACCTCTAGATTCTGAATGTCCATGGACATCATTAATAGGTCAATAGGTGTAGTTGAAGCTCCATCAAATCCCAAAACCTTACTCAACCCATACACCGTGCACTTTATGTAATTGTGAAAAAATGACAAATCAAACGGTGGCTTTATATTATCAGGAACTGCAACCAAATTTTGGTCCACCCTAGGCATATATCCTGGCATTTCATGCCTCTTTATCAAGTTCTATCGCTTCTCATAATCAATAATTATCTTGTCTAGATTAATCTCAGTGCATATCACACCGAAAATATTGAAAACCTCTACAATGGTTCTTCTGTCTATGCATACTAGGGCTTCCTTGTTTCTCTTCCTAATTACTCTAGCCATAGTACAATGGATCTTAGCCAATTCTTTAATCAAATCCATATCAACAAATAAATCAGGCACAACCAATTTGGCCATGTTCAAGTTCCTAGGATTGCTTATAGGGACTGACTTAACCCTATTATTCTAGAAATAATGAAACAGAGTGTTACCAAAGAAGTTCAGAGTGACCAGATTTCTGCATTGGCACCATATGTATTTCCATTCCATATAATTTGCACTATTTTCACTGGAAGTTCCAAGTAATAGCTCTACAAATTCATCAATATATTTCTTCACCGCAACTATTTTCTTTCTAGACCCCTTTGAAACCATGCTTGAAGTGGCTTGACCCATCCTTCCTTCACATAAATTATCTCAGAAAAGCCTTTGCTAGAATGCTCAAAATTTTATGAAAGCAGAAAGAGAATTGTACATAATCCAAGCAAAATCAACTACATTTATAGCCTATCACATCCAGCTATTGTCCATCTCACTGAAACTTTCTCACACTTGCAAAATCATACCATTGGCAACTATAACTAATACTTCCATTAATTTCAAACTTGAGTATCATTGCTGGAGCCGAGTATGTATTTTCCTCATTTTTTACATGCAAAACCTGGGAATAAGACACGTGGCACCCTTTCATACACCCACAACATAAATCATAAATTCAAATGTTCTCTTTGTGAGTGAGCGATAAAGCCTCTTTTTTTAGTTAGTTGTGCACTCGCATCAGCCTCCTCCAAGATGATGATCATCTGGTGAGTGAATGAGAGCCATCAATTTCACCTATATCTCTAGTCGTGCACTCGCAACACTTTCCCTTATCATCTTTGAATCTCTACGGTGAGCGACAACCAAAATTGTTGTTTGGATCTTCATTTAGTTGTGTACTCACCACATGAAAGTTGAACTGAACTTAACCATCACGAGTGAGAGATAATCAAATTCAAAACATGTCATAAGCCACATCGCTCACTCACAAACCAAAAAATGTTAATTGCCAAACCTTAGCTAGTGAGCGATGGCATAACAATTTCCTTGCTCACTCACTCGCGAGCCCAAAAAGTTTAAGTGAACTTTCATCGTGAGTGAGCAATAACAACAAATAGGATACAATACAGACCGTGTCTCTCAATTGTGCAACAAAAGACATTGACCAATAAATTTCAGCGAGTAAGAGATGACCTAACCTAGACCTTACTCACACACTCGCACAACAAAAGACCTAGGTTAACTCACTTTGGCGAGTGAGTGACAACATAATATCTCCCTTGCTTGCTTACTCATGAACCAAAAGACTTTAAGTAAAATTACATGGCGAGTGAGCGATAACCAAACTTAACACTTCTTATAACCACATTGCTCACTCGTGCAGTTAGACCAACATTCTACAATACTCCTGTGACTACGCGACCATATAACAATCCATTTACTTGCTCACTTGCACAGTTATCTGATGGTTAAATAAAGACAACGCGACTGAACGAAAGGCTGACAACTTAAAAGGTTACACCCACTTTACCATTTCTTTCTCATAAGAAGACAAAATTTTACCAAAATAACCAAAAAAACACTAAGCAAAGAAAACAAAGAAATGTGGAAAAAAAATGTTGGAGTAAGGAAGAAAAGAAGCTAAAAGGCTACCAAAATTATGAAAAATCATTCATGGAGAAATGAGAAATTTAAAGGGAAACATACAAAGGAATAAGAAGGATGGAAGGGATCACAAGAAGAAAAATTAGAAGGTACATCAATTTGTAAAAAATAAAAAAATAAGAAATTTAGAAAACTAAAAGTCAAGAAGATGGAGATGAAAAAAATAAAAGGGAAAAAATTATTGCTTACAAAGTTAATATTAAGTTTAAAAAACATCATACAAAAGGTACAAATAAATAGAGAAAAGGGAAAAGAAATAAAAAAGGGGAGAAAAAGGAGGTTATAAGCTTAAACCGATTTTTTTATAAAATTGAAATATGAGGCTAGAACCCTACCCATGTAATACAAATACAAAAAAAAAGGAAAAAAGAGAATGCAAAAGTGACAAATGTTGGACACCAGAAAGGGAGGAATAGGAAGAAGCCCATAGTGTTGTAGAGAAGGTCATGCATACCATGAGGAATGGCATAATTAGTAAGACTTCAATCGGAATATTGTCCAAAGGAAAGAAACTGATGTCAGATATTGTACGATCGTATATAAGGAAGAAGTAAAGGTTAACCAAAGTTATTTTATGGTCACACAACATTGGATAGATTTGTCCATCTAGGAAGAACTGACCATATGGGAGGAGTCACCCATATAGGTAGACTTTGGTCATACATGAATAATTGGCAACAATGACACCATTATGATAGAGAAAGTGACAACATCTCATATTGTAGAGGAAGGAGACTACTGTACAAAAGAAGTAAAACATACAATAGTGAAAGGAGGAACCCCATGCCATATGGTGGAAGTGAGAGATTGTAGGAGGAAGAAGAAAATAGACCATATAGTGAAAAAGAGACTAGAACCTATGGTTTGTACAATAAAGACAAGGCATCATACAAACAATAGGAAGGAGTGATCGTACAACCCATATGATCAATTAGAGGGTGTTGGAGAGGGATAAAATTAACATGAATGTACACGATAATGAAGGGCAGTTATGGAAACCCTAGTATGGGAAGTTAAAAAATCAAGTATAAAGCTGGAATTGACAAGAAAAAGGAATTTCAAGAAAGTATGCCCACTTCAATGAGTAAGAAAAAAATATGAGGAAATGTGCAAATGGATGAACTAGTGACTGTGTAGACTCTTACATTCGACAGTGTGACTGGAAGTAAGTGTAGGACAAAGTGGGAAAGCACTCCAGACAACCACCAGGTGAAGGAATTCCTACTAAAGGATGAGCTAAACAAAATTATCTTAATTCTTGTTAATCTTTGAGAGTTTGAACCAGTATTCCGGTCCATGGTTGTGGGATATGACTTCCATGACCACAATTCTACAATTTGGTATTTTAGCCATACATTTGTGGTTTCATTTTGGCCAAAAGAAGTCATAAAATTACTTGGCATGTCATTAAAGAATTTTTTTGCAATGAAACCCTCATTGTAAATGTCCTCTGAATAACATGAACTATTTCTTAATTTGGTGTGCAAGCTCGACCTTTCCCATAAAGAATGGGATAGCCTGTGGAGTAGTAACAACAACTATGGACTGCAAAAATACTTTATTATCTCTCTTGAGTGGAAATTTATGATGGATTTTGTGAAGAGAAAGCTTATAAGAGCTAGTAAGGCATCATATATTTCCATATGGATGGTCAAATTGATGAATGGCCTTAGGAATGGAAGGGTGTACAACTGAGGAAGGGTCTATCAAAAAACATAAAAAAGTTTTTCATCTCAAGCATAAAACATTATATATTTCACACCATGCTATTGCATTTTACTTGGAATCCCTAATGACATAGGTACCTCTATAATAGTGGAGAAACTTTGTACTAGTTAGCAGAGTGGAGCCAAGTAAACCAACCATGTATTGCTAGATAGAACTTGACACCTTGATAACTAGAAAAGAAGAACCCCTTCAAAAGAGACCTAGGTAGTTGGTGATGACAAGTACAGAGAAAGGGGAAGAGGACAGTGAGGAAGAAGAGAATACAATGGAAGTCTCTTCCTCAGAGGGTGAGAGCATAGTAGAGGAAGGGTTCCACATGATAATGTACTAAGGAGATAACACATAATTAGAGGAGGCGGTCGAAGGGGAGAGTGAATTCATTAAAGATGGAATGAAGTGATCAGAGGGGAGAGTGAGGAAGGAGTTTCAATGGTAGAGAGGATTACACTAGTGGTAGTCGAATAGGGATCTAGAAGGTTAATAGTGTTAAATATTGTGTTCACCCCAACACATTTCTCACTTATTGTGCATATCAACATGAGTGAAGGATCATGTCAAGTACATCAGACAAAAATGGTGGTCATATTGATGGTACATAGGATGGGGTCTACCCCTCTTCGCGTTGAGACCTCACGAGGAGTTGAGAAAGTCATTCCAATAGTATTTTTGGTAGCACCTACCATTAGAAATGTTACCCCCATGACTGAGATTGTGGTCCCTATGACAAAGGGTTTGACCCCTATAGAAGAGGGTATGATCCCTATGACTCTAGGTATACGTACCAGGACTGAAGGGGTAGATAAGGATCCACAAGAGAAAGATATCACACCACTTCACTAGGATACAAGAGATCTGGATGGGAGAAACATGCTAGGCAAAGACATGGTACATGTGCTTGAGGGGATTGACGATGAGACTAAGACGGATAGTCTCCTAGAGAGGTTTGAGATGGGGGTTCATGATATCCCACCACCACCTCTAATCATTGATGATGGTTAAGTGCACATAAGAGACTATGGTTGGGAAGAAAAAGATGAAGGAGACACCACTAGTAGTGTAGGGGAGGTAGTTGAGAGAGAGGAAGGGAGAACCCAATAGGGGAATATTTCCCTATAGGAGGAAAGGGTAACACAGGAAGTTGAACTAGATTTCACTTATAGGGAGGCTTCTATTCAAGTTTCCAAACCCCACAGACAGGATGTGCTCACATCTATCCAATGATATCTAGCAGAGTTGGAAGGGGTGGCTGCAACAACACGTGGGGTGGAAGACCTCACTAAATAGTTGGACATGGGACCAATCATGGAAGAGGAAAAGAGGCTCCTCAAGATTATGTTGGGGGACTATGAGTGGGAATTTTTAGAGCAATTTACAGTCTGAGGGTGGTCCCATAGGGAGATCATAAAGATGATGGAGGAGTGGGGAAAAAAACATATTCTAGAGGGGCATGCTGACATGATGAGCATCTTATATAGTATGGAGCGAGCATTCTGTGAGATATTATTTCAGTTCTAGAAGGAAATCCAGTCTGCATAGAAAGTAGAAGAAGAGAGTACACTAGCCCTAGGATGGGAGGCAACCATTCAAGAGAGATTGGTAGAGTAGAAAAGAGTTACCACTGCCTTGGAGAATGAACTAGCTCATGAGAAGGTAGCAAGAGATGGGAAGGAGGAGCAACTATTAGCTATAGAGACACAATAGGGAGATACCGTAGGGGAACTAGAATGTATAGAGAAGGATCTAATGGATGCACTTATATTGATGAGGGTGGCTAGGGAGAAGAATATGATAGTTGAGTGTGACCTTAGGATTCTCTAGTAGCAGCTTCTATGACCGACATCCTCCACCACTCTGGGAACATCTTCTCATCTCTCTTCTCAGTAGCTTTGTTGGGTGATACATCAACCATTTTTTTTCATCTGGAAGATGACTACTTTTTGGGGGGCTAGTGTTAGCCATAGTTTAGTCATTAATAATAATAATTTATGTTTTGAGTTGCTATGGTAGTGTAATTAAAAATAACTTCTCAAATAGTTTTACAAAGTTCTAGGAATTGATGATTGGTATGCTCAACCAACCACTGAGTGCTTTATATATGTAAGACTGGAACCAAGAATGGGTTACCTTATGTATAGACATTACATGGAATAAAAGATACATCCTTCTACCAATATTATGTGTAATGTGTTCATTCTAAAATATTATTTATTCATTTTCTGGTTGTGATGCAATCAAGGATAGAGAATTCCCAAAGGAGATCTCAAATCCTTGTAGCGGTTATCAACACAACGAAAATCAATAGGATACAATCAATAAAAAAATGAATTGCATCCAAAAAACAAATTTTATTAATTATAATTTCTTTATACATGTAAGGATGTAAGGCCTTCCCATTTAGGCCAATTATAAAGAAAACCTAATCAAAAACCCTATAGCAGCTTCTCTGATATTCAACCCTTTCTCAAGACTTTTTACCCCGCTACCCAAATGAGCGCAAGCCCTACATTTATAAAAACCACTAATAGGTCAGACTCAACATCCTTTACATGTTCCAAGAAAAATTTTAGACCCACTCGGACTTCACCCAAATTAAATACAACATTTAATTTTTTTTTCAAGAACCTATCCAACAAATCAAGTCATCCATACATAGATCCACCTAGGCAATCATGCCAATTACCTCTACTGATCAAAAAAATGACCGTAACCTTGATCAATCAACCTATTAGCTCCAATAACTAGTGTCATGAAAAACAACAAAAACCAATAAAAACAATCTATAAACAATAAGGAACAAGCCCTTTTAACCAATTCTGCCCAACATCTCTATAGATCGACCTCACCAAATTTTAGAAAATTATTTGGAACCAGAAACTCCTTCAAACATCCAATAACAAAATTCAACATAAATCAAGCACAGTGACTCCAAATGAGTTGATATCATAGGAGAATATTCCTTATGAACCCATGAAAAACATATCATGACCACACCTTCTAAAGATCCACAAAGCTTCACCGAGCCAACAATCACCCAATCGGTGACCTAGAATAGTAAATAAACACAAAAGATGGTAACAAGAGTCCACTAGAACACCAAATTTTTGGATGATGAAAGATTTACAAGGACCCAAGATGCTACTGTATCAGACACATGGGGTACAAAAATATTTCCCATGAGAATAGGTGATGTAGAACCCCAAGTCTAGTGGTTACTGAGAGTCAACTTAACTCAGCTTCAAGGTCTCTGAATGGACCTTATAGGGTATTATCAAACCCTAACCTAATGAAGTCACTAAGATCTTCACCTCAAGTTCTCTAGACTTGGTTCTCACTGTAAAGATACTATTTCATGCTATGGAATCTAATAGGATAGATCCACCCTCCAAGCTAAACCGGCTAGTTCAACCTGAATAACACAATAGTACACACTGCACATGGAATCCATCACAAAATGCTCAAGATAATTCTCCAAATGATTTCTATATTCACAAACTCTATTCTATTACAAAATACAATATGTTCCTTTCTATTGTCTCTTACTACTCTATTACAAAAGCTTTCAACTATATATCTATCTCTCAGAAAATATTTGCAAAATATCTCATGCTCTTTAACAACTTTAACCACCTTGCACAGATGGCATGGTCAAGCCATAAATGACCCTCCCATCACTAAAATAGGTGTGACTATCTGTTAAATAAAAAAATGACACATTGAGACCTATTTTGGTTGACCCAACTGGTCACAAACGTCGCATCCCATGTTTCCTAGTCTGTTAACCTACATAACCAAGCAACAGACCGCCATTACTGAGCATCAATCCCAAGCACCAAAATTAACCTTTGTCTTCAATACCCGAGCGTAAGTCAACAACCCAAAATCTGTAAGCAAACCCGAGAAACATCACCGAGTAACAACCTCGAGTACCAAGTGTAACTTGAGAGACATTACCAAGCAACATTCCTGAGCATTCTGCACACCATACCCAAGCAACCTAGTGTAAACTGAGAAATATTCCTGAGTAGCATTATCGAGCAACAGAGTTCCTGAGCACCAGTATAACTGAGTGCTACTTCATCAATTTCAGTTGCTAGAGCCTTGTTGGTTTTTTAGAGGTTTACAAACTACCTCAACACACACTTAAACTAGAAAAAAAATACTAAGAAATTATGGTGTTTTTTCACCAATTGACCTCGATCATTACAATAATGGTTGAAAAAACACCTTACAAACTGAAAATAGTTTCTATCCTAGAAATGTTTCTAACCTTAGGTGCTCCTGCACCATACTCTCCAAACAAAGAGAAATCATGTGATTGGAGTAAGTCAGGATTGATGCCTAACTTCTTGAAATCAGTTTCTTGCACCCATGTAGCCTCTAAATCAGCTTGTCCTTGCCATTTGACCAGATGTTCCATATAGTTTTGCCTTCCAGTCTTCTTGGCAACTCTTGAATTCAGAATCTTCTCTCCCTTCGGTTTCAGTGTAACATAAATTTTGAGTGCCTTGAGATCCTTGGTATCTATTGTTAGATCAGAATCTCTTTCTGGAATGGGTCCTTTATAGTATACCAAATCTGCCACATTGAAAACATGAGATAATCCCATGTCTGTAGGAAGACCAACTTTATAAGCATTAGACCCATATTTTTCCAATATTGCACAAGGGCCTATCTTCCTCATCTGAATTTCACTTGGAAATCCTTTCTAAAACCTTACTTTATTTAGGTGCACCATGACCAAATCTCCAACTGTAAATTGAAATATATCTCTTTTCCTTGCATCTATCGTCTACTTGGTGTGAGTTGTACTCTCTACTAATGCTTGTTTGACTGAGTCATGGACCTCCTTCATGGATTGAGAAAAATCTTCAGCATACCCACTCCTCTCTGCATTGCTTCCAAGATCCCTTAATTCACATATATCCCTGGCATGAATCCCATACACTATTTCAAAGGGGCTCTTTCCAGTGGACCTATTGACTGTATCAATGATTGAAAATTTGGCTTGAGAAAGTAATTGATCCCATGATTTTCCATACTCCTTGGTGAGGCATCTCAAAACATTGCCTAATATTTGGTTCACACTTCAGTCTGACCATCAGTCTGTGGATGATATGCCAAGCTAAAAGAAATATTTGTACCAAGCTTCTACCATAAGGTTTTCCAAAAATGACTCATAAACTTAGAGTCTCTGTCGGATACAATACTCAAAGGTAATCTATGTATCCTTACTGCTTCTCTAAAGTATATATTTTCTATGTAACATGCATCATGTGTGGTCTTGCATGGAAAAAAGTGAGCCATCTTGCTGAACCTATCAACAATCACAAAGATGTTGTCCATTCCCTACTTGGTCTTTGGTATTCCAACTACAAAATCCATACTAAGGCATTCCCATGGTCTATTTGGGATAGGAAGGGGACGATACAATCCTGCATTGGATGAAGTCCCTTTTGCCTTCTGACAAACCATAGAGGTTTCTACATACTTTTGGACGTCCCAATTCATTCTTGGCCAATAGTAATACCTCTTGACCAAGTCTAGAGTCTTGTTCAACCCAAAATGTCCACTTAAGGAGCCATTATGCTTTTCTTGTACTAGGTTCTCTCTCATGCAACCTCTCGGTACACAGATTTGTCCTCCTTTAAATATAAGACCTTCTTGAAGAGTATACTCTGAATACTCACTATGAAAATTATTTTGATACTCTTGACATACCTTGTATGCTGCTGAAAAGTCTTCAACTGCTGGATATAGATCCTTGAAACTTTCAATGCCAATGGTTCTTAGCTAAACTTGTTGCACTGTGAGTAACCTCCTACTTAATGCATCAACTACCTTATTATGTAATCCCTTCTTATGATTTATGGTGAAAGTATAGGCTTGTATATACTCCACCCATTTCATATGCTTATGGCTTAGTTTATCCTGTGAACTTAGCAAACTCAAAGCCTGATTGTCGGCAAAGACTACAAATTCTTTGGGAAGGAGATAATGTCTCCATTTCCTTAGTGCTTGCACTAATGTATACAATTCCAAATCATATGAGGAATACTTCCTTTTTTCATCACTGATCTTCTCACTATGAAAGGCTACTAGCTTTCCTTCTTGACTCAAAACTGCACCGACAACAATATTACTAGCATCACACTCCACAACAAACAACTTGTCAAAACTAGGAAGTGTCAAGATCAGTTGAGTCACTATCCTCTTTTTTAGATGCTCAAATCCTTCATCAGCCTGCTTATTCCATTGGAACTTGGCTTTCATACCTCCTTTGATGGTATCTAAAATAGGTGCACCGATTTCACTGAACTGTTTGATGAACTTTTGGTAGAATTGTGCTAAACCATGGAAGCTTCTTACTTCGGTAGCTGACTTTGGTGTAGGAGAATTCAATATTTCTTCCACCTTGCTAATATCCATCTTCAAGTTACCCTCCGAGATTAAAAAAAACCTAGATATACCAACTCTTGCTTCATGAACTCACTCTTTTCCAAGTTGATTGTCATCTTTTCTTCATGAAACCTTTGCATTACCATTTTCAGATGTCTAAGATGATCCTCTTTGGTCTTGATGAACACTAGGATGTCATCTAAGTACACTACAACCCATTTTCCAATGAAGTCTTTCAAAACCTCATCCATCAATCTCATAAATGTGCTTGGGGCATTTGATAACGCAAAAGGCTTAACAAGCCATTCATAAAGTCCTTCGGTAGTCTTAAAAGAAGTCTTCCACTCATCTCCCCCTTTAATTCTTATCTGATGATATCCACTCTTAAGATCTATCTTGGAGTAATATCTAGCTCCACCAAGACAATCCATCAAATCTTCTATCCTTGGTATTGGGAACCTAT
>MU225113.1:1898889-1910628 GCA_018584345.1 Thuja plicata | reverse complement strand
TAATATCTAGCTCCACCAAGACAATCCATCAAATCTTCTATCCTTGGTATTGGGAACCTATACCAGATAGTTATCCTATTTATGGCCCTGGAATCGGTACACAACCTCCAAGTACCATCTTTCTTTGAGGATAGTATTGTGGGAACAAAACAAGGAATTATGCTTTCTCTAATCAACCCTTGGTCAATTAGTTCTTGGATTTGGTTAGAAATCTCTGCATTCTGCTGTGGGGTCATCTTATAAGCAGCTTTGATTGGAAGTGAGGCTCCTAGGATAAATTCAATCTGATGACTAATAGATCTCTTAGGTAGTAGGATAGCTGGTTTTCCATCAGTAACTATGGCCTAGTAATGAGTTAACAACCTTTGTATCTCTGAAGGAAACTCTTCCCTCTTATTTCCCTTTTCACCTTGTGGTTTTAAAACCAAAGCAAAGCCTACCCCATCTTCTTCCAATGCCTTTAAGAATTCTTTCTCACCGACCAACAGTAGGTTGGTACCTCATTTCTTTTCTTTCTCTTCTTCCAAGGTTGACTGTACCCTGAAAGTTATTCCATCCTTCTTGAAGGAATAGGAGTTCTAAACTCCATCATGCATTACAACACAGTCAAACTGCCATGGTCTACCAAATAGAAGATGGCATGCATCTATGGGTAGGACATCACACAAAACTCTGTCCTTATACCTCCCCATGGAAAATTCTATCCAATCTTGTTGATTGACTATTACATGTTGACCTTTTCTCAACCAAGTAACTATATAAGGATTAGCGTGAGGTATCCCTATCAATTTTAACTTCTCAATAGATTCTAAGGATACTATATTATCAGTAGAACCTGAATCTATGATAACTTTACAGACCTTACCGAGTACCTTGCACTTGACTCGAAACAAAGATCTTCTTTGGCTTGGCTCTTCTTTGATGGGCTCTTTAAGGAGTGCTCTCCAAACCATCAAATGCTCTCCCATCTTTGATCCTATGGGGACTTCTGCAATCTTTCTACTAGAAGACTCTTCTTGCACATAGTTAGCTCTCTTCTCTCCTCCTTTTGAAGTAGATCTCTTTGTAGGACATCGATATGCAGGATGCCCAAACTGCTAACAGTTGTAGCATTTCATCGAGAGAAGTAAGATCCTATTCCTTGGTTATGAGTTCTTCCTCTTGAACTATTATTTGAACCTCTTCCTTGGTTGTAAAAACCTCTAGTGTTACAGGATGCTCCTTGGTTCTTTGTGAGTTTGGACTCACTCCGATTCTTAGCTTTAGGATTTCTTCCTCCATATCCTCCTCTATGACCTCTATTGTCTCTTCCTCTGCCCCTACTATTTGAGTCTTGTTTCTTCTTGAACTTCTCTTCTACCTTGATAGCTAGTTGATAGCATTGATGTATAGTCTTAGGGCTTAAGAGACTGATCTCTTCTTGAATACTCCATTTGAGGCCATTCTAGTATCTTGCCACCTTTAGGCTTTCTTGTTCCGTCACATGGGACCTTAAGCATAGATTATGAAAATCTTTTGTATAGGAACTAACTTCTATGTATTTCTACCTCAGATTCTGCCTTTTCTTGTGCAACTGTACTTCATAATCATCAAGAACGTAAGTTTCCTTCATCTTTTCCACCATAACTTTCCAACTTTTTATGGGGTTCTTTCCTCCTTTTACCCTTTCATCTTGGAAAAATTTCCACAAAGTGAGAGAAGTTCCTCTCAATCTTGACTTGGCTATTCTGACTTTCTGAGCTTCAGTCACACTATCACAATCAAATTTATTTTCAAGACCTTCTATCCATTCTATGATTAATTATGGATCCATTTTTCCACTAAATAGAGGCACACCTTCTAAGGACTTTCCACTCATTGCCTTCAATGCTTTCAATAATGGCTCTTCTTGAAGCACAAGGTCTGGCTCTGGGATCATGTCCTCCTCGACCACTAATTTACCCTTCTCATCAGTTCACTTACTAATGTAGTTCAAAGTTGCACCTCTTCTAACTTGCATGCCATTTCGGCTAATTGTTCCTTTAGGAGTCTGTTCTCCTCTCTTTGTTCTCTGATCTCTCTTTCCAGCTCAACATTGGACACCATGCTAGATGAATTTACAGACTCTTCTAAAAATCACACCCAAACAACACAAGCCCAATTCTCTAACTTTATCTTATACCAATCTGATGTAAAACCCCAAGTCTAGTGGTTACCGAGAGTCAGCTTGACTCAGCTTCAAGGTCTATGAATGGACCTTATAGGGTATTATCAAACCCTAACTTGAGGAAGTCACTAATATCTTCACCTCAAGTGATCTAGACCTGGTTCTCACTATAAAGCTACTATTTCATGCTGTGGAATCTAAAAGGATAGATCCACCCTCCAAGCTAAACTGACCGGTTCAACCTAAATAACACAATAATACACATTGCACATGGAATCCATCAAAAAATGCTCAAGATAATTCTCCAAATGCTTTCTATATTCACAAACTCTATTCTATTACAAAATACAATACGTTCCTTTCTACTGTCTCCAACTTCTCTCTTACAAAATCTTTCAAATATATATCTATCTCTCGAAAAATATCTCCAAAATATCTCGTTCTCTTTGACAACTTCAACCACCTTGCATAGATGGCATGGTTGAGCAATAAATGACTCTCCCATCACCAAAATAAGTGTGACTATCTATTAAAAACAAAAATGACATGTTTAGAGTCGTTGTAGTTGACCCAGCTAGTCACAAATATTACATCTTGTGTTTCCTAGGTCATTAACTGACATAACCGAGAAACATACCACCATTACTGAGCATTAGTCCCGAGTGTCAAAATTAAACTTTGTCTTCAATACCCAAGAGTCAATCAACAACCCAAAATCTGCAAGAAACCCCAATCAACATCACCGAGTAACAACCCTGAGCACCAAGTGTAACCCTAGAGACATTACCAAGGGACATTCCCAAGCATTCTGCACAACATACCCAAGCAACCTAGTTTCAACCGAGCAAGATTCCCTAGTAGCATTACTGAGCAACAGAGTTTCCTAAACACCAGTATAACTGAGTGCCACTTCATCAATTTTGGTTGCTAGAGCCTCGTTGGTTTGTTAGAGGTTTACAAACTACCTCAATACACACTTAAACTAGAAAACAACTACTAAGAAATTATGGTGTTTGTTCACCGATTGACCTCAGTCATTACAAGAATGGTCAAACAAAACACCTTACAAACCAAAAATTCATTCTAACCTTAGGTGCTCATACACTAAGAGGTCATGAAAATCTTGAAGAACAAGGGACAATAATCCCATACTCTTTCTTCATCCACAAACCTTCCTCATCTGCAACCTGCACTACTTTCATCCTGTCATCAACTAGGTTCAGCAAATGATTCAGATCCAAATCACCATCAGGTTGAACCTCAAGTTCATCCTTTAGGTCTTCTCTCAAATCATATCTTCTGTAAAGAATCAAATTCTTTGGCTTCTCCCCCTTTTCCACCAAAGGAATCATTCTACACTTATTATCATCCTTGCTAATGGTAAAGGCATTCTATCTATAGTCATGAACAACCTTTTTGTCATACTCCCAAGGTTTACTAAGTAAAACATGACATGCACTCATGACTAGAATGCCACATATTCCAACATCACTATAAGAACCAATGCAAAAATTCACCATGCATTGTTACCTTACTTCCACCACATGATCATCATGCAACCAACTAATCCTATAAGTTCTTGGATGTATAAGTCTTTTCAAGCCAAGATTCTGAGCCATCTCTTTAGAAACTAAGTTATCAGTACTTCCACCATCAATAATCACATTGCAACACTTACCACCAACCTTGCATCTGGTCTTGAACAAAATCTCCTGATGATAAGGTTATGTATCCTTACTCACCATCACCCTTCTGAGCATAAGAGTTTCTCCTGCTTCAAGAGCATTGTCATAAGCACTAAAATATGGTCCACCTTCTTCACTCAAAGAAGAAAATCTCTTGTCTTTCTTACACTGAAAATCCATGTGTCCCTTAAAGCCACACTTAGGTGCATCCAGTTTAGCTTCTACTTTAGCCACTTGCTTGCCTTTATCACCACTAGCAGCTTGTTTCTCTCTTCCTCTAGATTTATTATGTTGTTTCCTATTCACCTTATCTTCTACCTTCAAGGATACTGATAAGCCTCCTCAATAGATCCAATCCTCAGCATACTCATCTCATTCTGAATATTGAACCTCAAACCATTCACATACCTAGCCACCTTCTCTTTAGAAATCTCCTTGTGACCAGATCTAATGGTTACCATTATAAAAATATTTGGTGCAATCCTTCACACTCAGGTCCTTTGCTTCAAGTTCTGGAACCTCTTGAATGACTAAAATTCATAGTCTTTAGGTATGAACTTAGTCTTAAACTTTGCAACCATCAGCCTCCACCAAGTGATCTTCAATTTACCTTCATCTTCTCTATCCCTTTGCAATTCTTTCCACCAAAAAGCTGCATGACCCTTCAAATTTGTCTATGCCAACCTTACTCTCCAAGGATCTTTAATATCTTCTAACATAAAGTGATATTCTAATTCACCGATCCAGTCAATCAGGTCTTTAGGATTCAAAGTACCTGAGGATACTTCCAACCTATAACCAACACCAAGCCTTTTTACAGGTCTCACCAACTGGTTAGATCCATCACTCCCCATAGATCTAGCAACATCTGAAGCTCCAAAACACTCAGTAGCCTCCTCAAAACCATCATTATATACAATATTTATGCACAATCCAACAATAATAGTCATGATCCATTCCATGACCTCATTCCTAAAACCGGTCATCTCATGCCTAATCTCAATTTAGAGATATTCTTTCATCTGCTCCATCAATGTAGGATTCATTCTCAGTGACATCCTAGAAAAATCTAAGGCGTAACTGCCTCCAATCAAAGATTTGATTCACCAAAGATGAAAGCCTAACCCTTGAAAAATCCTAGTTCTCAAGAACAACTCAACAAGTAGCACCAAATCCTCCTATCAGCAACCTTGTGCACGTTGGAATTATATTGGAATGATGTACTAAGAGGGGAGGGGTGAATCAGTACCTCTAAAACTTTTCTTGGTTAGCCCATTAACCCTTAATCATCAGTTTGTAAATTATCTTATGTAACTGTTCATCTTTCTTTATGTATATGCAATCATATCATAAGTTCTTTTAGTATGTAACCATAACAGAAACATTCATGAAAATAGATAACACATAACACAAGATATGATATCACAGAAAACTCCTGTTAGGAAGTAAAAACTATGATGGGGATTATTACCCACAAGAATTCACTATCTGTAGATAAGAAGGGGTTGGTTAAGGCTTACAATTGGTCACTTCTGATGACCTACCCTGTTAGGAGTATTACAGTGGAGACTTGTTAAGATCTACTTCGTTTGAAGCTTTAGAAACACTGTTAAGTGTGCACTCTGTTAAGAGATTTGTAAAGAACTGTTAAGTCCACCTTCTACAAAAGGATTTTAGATGTGATGCACTTGTTAGAATGTAACTACATAAGTCTTTGATCTAATGATGTATGCAATATTTAATTGCTGATAAAAGATCCTATTAAGCTTCATACATATAAGTAATCATCCTTCCATGATTGAATACTACCTTTATCTACTCGTTGGTAGCCTCTGTGTGTTCTTGACAACTCATATGATCTATTTCTGAACTTTACATGAATTCTTCCTTCTGCTCCTTAGATGCTCTTCATGGCTATCAACAATAATGAATTCATAACTCACAATTGATTTCAACATCTATTTATACTAGTTTTTGGCTCAATCTTGATTCACGCTTCGCAAGTTAACTCTAGATCCAAGGTTTACATCTTGACCTTTATATTTAGTTAGATATGTTTTAGATCCATTAGGATGCTTTAAAACATTTACATAAAGCTTGCTTGACCCTTAAGTTATCATTTAAAACAAATTAAAACTCTATAAATAGAATTGCATTGCTTTATCTGACGTGTAAAACTCAGATCCACAATTTGCGGATTCTCTAACGGACTGTTCGTTCTGACGGTCGGTTTTCTTGGTTGCCAGTGTTCCTTTCTTGAACTGGTCATCAGGTATGCCTTTTCTGTTCCGTTGGTTTTTTTCTCAAAACTGTGTCGCTGGTGATGCTTGTAGTCGCCGATGATGCTTGTCAATTCCATACTTAGCATTTTTCATGACCTTTGTGTACTGTCGGGTATGCTCGCTGTTCGTCGGTAATACTTGTAGTCTAGCGGTAATCTCTGTAGTCCACCGGTAATCTCTGTAGTCTGTCGGTGATCTCTGTCAATGTTTTTCACTAAGTGTACTAATAGAAAAATTAATGTCATCAATCTCCCCCTTTGACATTAGTATGAAAAACATGATATTTGCAACATACTGAGCGTATTAGTATGTACACCTGTGTATACTCCTTCCTTAGTCATTTGAATGACTCCCCCTTTGTATATGTCGGTAAGTGTAAGTATATATACATATCCTTATGTACTTTTTCTTTTCCTCCTTTTTTTATATATATTGTACATATCTATATTTATATATATATGTTCCTTCTATACATACAATATACATTTCCTTTCCTCCTTTTTTGATTCTAAAGGCAAAGGTACTTACAGCTTGTCAAAAAAGTGGGAATGTGAGGACTTTATCTCCTCCATCATCTTTTCCCATTTCTCCTTCAGCATTTCTAGAGCCATGTGCTCCAGTGATATTCATACATGTATATCATAGATGTTGTCTACTACAGACGTCTCGGGGGTTGCAATAAGATTCCTTGCATCAGAAATATGTTGCTATAAAATTGTAAGATTAGGCAAAATATGTGCTTGTAGTTCAGCAAATCTCACCTCTGAGTTGTGTTTCAGCATCCCATATTTCTTGTCTTAGCCTGTTTGCCTTTATGACCTTGTCATGATGTGCCTTTATACTATCTGCATGTGAGGTTAGGCGTTGTGCACTAGTGGTGACATTATGATCTATCTCTGCTAGTTTGTCACTATTTTCCTTTGCAAATTTCTCAAGTGTGCACGTCTTTTGAACTAAGGTGATTGCTTCAGCAGTCATAGGATGTAATTCATCAGTGAGTTCAAAGAGATTTACCTTGTTCAATGCCACTTCTTGGCTGATTTTATCAATTAACTTGTATTGATATTTCTTCTCTACTTGTTCTTCCATAGCTTGCTCTGCATATATACTTTGCTCTATGATGGTGTTGGTAAGAACGACAATTTGTTCCTTAACTGTAGCATTTGCTTCAAGTTTTACTTCAGGAACAAGTTGTTGGAGAATTTCTCTTTCCTTGTTGAGTGCCATTGTTTCTCTATTTTCTTGTATCATTTTCTTTTGAATGGCTTTTCTTTGACAAAGCACTCCAAAATCTTGAAGTTTGTCACTGTCCAAAGTGGTAATATCCTAGTTTGGAACTTCTATGATTTCATCCAGTGTGACAGCCAAGATGTCTTTCTTAACTGTTTTCTTCTTTTTCTTCTTTGGTTGGGTGGCAAATTGATGTACCACCATTTGTAAAGTGTGAGATTGGGTTGATTTGGTGGGTGAGGGTCAAGAGGATGAGGCTTCCTTTTGTATTTGTTTTGAGTCCATCGGCTAGTTTGGTGAAGACGTCTCCTCATTTGCCTTGGGTGTATCAATAGATGAATCTTCTTTAAGTTTTATACCTTCATTTGTCTTGACTCCTTCACTCCTATCTTGTTCTTCAACCTTTCTCAATGTCAACCTTTCTCAATGTATCATCAGTTTTGTTATCTACCTCTTTGTTTTGATCTTTTGATACATCTTGCTAATCATCGGTTGCATCCTTCATTTATGTATCTGTATCCTTGGGAGTGTTGGATACAATTTTGTTTTCATCGGTGCCCATATCCTTGGGAATATCTTCATATTTCTTAGATGATGTATCCTGACTAGACTGAATATCAATAGCATCTATTAATATATTCATGTTTTTTGGTGTATTGACTGTTGCATTGTCAATAGATGTGTCCTGTTTGTCGGTATTGCTCTTTGCAGCATTGATGTCTTCATCTTTTTGAACTTCTACTGCAGGGTCTTGTCCTGTAGTGGTATTGACAATGTTGTCTAACCATGATTCGTCATTTATATCAACATCTAAGTTACCTTTTATTGACAATTCTTCTTTGGTAACTTCTTCATCCTTGAAGTTGATGTGGATGGGGCTTGTTGGTACTTGATTATTTTCACCGTCCTTTGGCCAGTCTTCATCTATAATATCAGTCTATTTTTGGCTTGTTATTTGTACCTCTTCACTGTCTAACTCAACTGTTGAGTTATCTATTTTAGTGATTGTTTCCTTCTCATGACTTCTCTCCTCATCAGGATTGAGTATCTTACTCCATACATTATGTGTTTCTTGTTCTAGCTCTATAAGCTTCTCTTTAAGAAATTTATAATCTCTCAATTTGGGTGAGAAACTTTTTGTATGTTTCTCCATGATTTCTTTGATTTCTTCTCTCGTTGATTTAGGAGGCATCAGACAAACAAGTACTCTTTCTCTTATCCTTTTCTCCTCTTGAAGTGCAAAAGTGAATCCAGAAGAAATTCTATCTAATAGTTCTTGTGGTACATCTTGTGTAGTAAATTGTAGTGGGACATAGTAGTGTATGCACATCTTAGAAATAAGTGCATCTTCAATCTTATTTTGATCTATAGAATCCCATCTTAACCATTTCCTTATCTTAGGACGTCCAATAGATGTAGCTTCAGAAATGTACTTACATAATTCATCAATGTCCTCTGTGCGTGATGTAACCTTTGTTGTCTCCTTTGCTTGTTTCATAGTATTAGGTGCATCCATTGTTGAGTCCTCTAAGTCCTTATCAGTCTGAACATATTTCCTTGTTTTGGCAGGTGCCCTAGCTGGTTGTTTTGCCTTTTGTGTGTCAGGTTTCCTCTTATACACTTTCCCTTTTACCATGGGAGGAGGAGTTGCATCTTTTATTGTTTGACTCCTTGTTCTTGATTTGTTAAGTGGAGGAGGAGGTGGTGAATCAGACTTCTCTTCCTCTAATTCATGTTTCTCTGCTATATCACCGATGGGAAGTTGGTCCTCAGTGAGTTCCTCCTTACCCTGTTGTTTCTCTTCACCTTCTCCTTCTTCTCCTTCAGAAGATATTTTCAGATTCTTCACCATTCTTTTTTACTATTTTGCAGCCTTCTTGACAACTAGATTTGTCTTAATCTTTTTTTTGGCCTCTTCATAGGTACCAAATCTTAGTTGTTTGTTGTCTATTGGTTCATTTAATAGTTCCTTAATGCACTCATTGGCTAATCCTGTTTTGATTTCATAATCCAATTTTGAAAGCCATGATTTTCTTGGAACTACTGCTTGTATGTAAGTGAAATCAGTATCTACCATGAAACATATTTCTTCACGGTGTTCCCCTATCAGATTCTCAGGAATTCTGGTTCTTGCTTGTAGTATTTCCTTTAAGGTTTTGAAATACTCATGCATAACATTATCAAAATTTATTCCTAGTGATTCTATGAATTCACCTATCTGAATGGTAATGGATCTGCTTGTGTCCCATGTAACTTTTCCAATGGAAGGAAAGTATTCTTCAAAGTAAAAGAATATGCACATTATGAGGGAACCAAACTTAAATGTGTTTGTCCTTGAAGACCTTATTGTGCACATGTTCTCCTCAAATTGATGTAACATGATCTCTACAAGATCCATCTTATTCCCCTATTTGATAATCTTGCATGTTGTGCTCATAATAGTACTAGATATGTTGTTCATTATGCTTTCTTGGAATATCTTGTATCCAACAACACATGCTCCAAAATTCAGCTCTTCGTCGGTAATGGTGTTCACCTTTAGTGCTCTTTTATCTAATTTTGCACCAGTCATTTTTTCCACTTCTGCCAGAAATGGGTGTTTGTGAGCCTGTGGTTTATCGGTTGTGGGATAACTAGTAACCACGTTAATAACATCCTTTTTTATTTTCTTTGGCTTGTTTATCCATAGAGTTTTGTTGTGGACTCTGCTAAGAACAATGTTTATCCATTCCATTTTGAAAACCTTGGAAAAATGCAGTGCATTTGTGAGTCCCTTTACTTCCAAGTGTTTGTGCTCTTCTTTGAGCTTTCCAGCATCATCACATAATTCCCTATAAGCATTATCTAGGTCTAGATCTCCTATCTTTGAGATCTTGCAATGAATATAGGACCTTACATCCTCTACCAGTAAAACCCTAGGTGGGATTCGGGAGAATTCTATGGAATTGTCAGGTCGTGAAGCTATTTTAGGGTGTAGCTCGAATTTAGGCTCAGGACATGCGTCTCTGCTGACAAGCTTGAAGGGTTTGTTCTTATCTTCCTTAATTTTCTCAACTCTAGAAGTCGATGCCATCGCGTTGTAGAAATTTAGGACTTTTCATAAAAAAAGATAGTGCGGTCGGTGAGTATGATTACTTACGAATTATCTGTGCTTGCTTGTGAATGTGAATGCTTTTGAGTCAGATTGATTCTTGCTGGGTCGCTCTCCAAATTGCTCTCAAATCACTCTGGTCTCCTCTGCTCAGCTCAAAAATCACGGGTGCAAAAATGAGTTTACCCATCGGGCTTTTATAACCTCTTTGTACCCTAAGTTGTCATTAATGCTTACCAACTCATCGGTTTATGAAGACTGATTTTGTCGGTAAAGACATTCATAACATCTTTGGTGTCTGTGCAAAGCGTCGGGGTTGCTAGCAGTTTTGGAGACTTCACCGATGATTGTCGGTGAGGTTGCGAAGACAACTTTTGTTGATTCAATGTTCACCAATATCCATTGGTTTACACTTAGATTGCGTAATGACCAATACATTTTGGTAAGTAGTGCTAACTTTTCTGTGTGTGTTCACCGATGCAAATTGTGCCCAATAACCGATGGTTGCTTTTCAATAGTTTTAGAAAACAACAATATATTGCATCTTTATTCATGCTAATATAACAATATGAACTATGTAATGGAACCGATGCATAATAAAACTTGTTATAATGAAGTTCCATACTTACTTATGTAATTTAGTTGGTTGTAGTGATGTCACCGGATCCATTGGATGAGGTGTCACCATTTGCATTGCTTGTTCTAGCACCTTCAGTGTTAGTGTCTTTTACCCACAACTTGTTTCTCATTCTCTTGATGTCATCAATGGTATTTCCATTGGGATGTGTACTTGTGTCTGTCAGTTGGTCTTTGCAATCTTTTATTACATGTCCAACCTTATGACAATGTAAACATGCCATACCTGGATTGGTCCAACCTCTTGACCTTCTGGTCCATTTTCTCATACAGTTGGCAGCAATATGACCATACCTTCCACATGTTGTATAGTTTACCCATATGTTATAGTCCCAAACATATGAGTTACCTACTCTTGTTGGTTTGTATCTTTTATCATTTTCCTTTGGTGTCCATGCCTTGTTGTTGTTTTTCCAGCATTCCTTATGTGTATGCCCATTCATCTTGCATGTAGGACAGTACTTGTCCATATAGGTTTTTCTCTTTGGATTTGTCACTTTGGATTTGCACTCATTGCCTTGTGTCCTTTCTTTTGACATTTTTAACAATTACCAGTAAAAGTAGATTGTGCTTGAGAAATACCTTTCATTTTGCTTCTGCAGATGTTTGAGGTGTGGCCTGGTTTTCCACAGTGATTGCATGACAGCTTCTTGGATCTTGGGGTTGTGA
>MU225113.1:1878518-1897725 GCA_018584345.1 Thuja plicata | reverse complement strand
TTAAGTGTGCACTCTGTTAAGAGATTTGTAAAGAACTGTTAAGTCCACCTTCTACAAAAGGATTTTAGATGTGATGCACTTGTTAGAATGCAACTACATAAGTATTTGATCTGATGATGTATACAATTTTTAATTGCTAATAACATATCCTATTAAGCTTCATACATATAAGTAATCATCCTTCCATGATTGAATAATACCTTTATCTGCTCGTCGGTAGCCTCCGTGTGTTCTTGACAACTTATATGATTTGTTTCTGAACTTTGCATGAATTTTTCCTTCTTCTCCTTAGATGCTCTTCATGGCTATCAAAAACAATGAATTCATAACTCACAATTGATTTGAACATCTATTTATACTAGTTTTTGGCTTAATCTTGATTCACGCTTCGCAAGTTAACTCTAGATCCAAGGTTTACAACTTGACCTTGATCTTTAGTTAGATATGTTTTAGATCCGTTAGGATTCTTTAAAACATTTACATAAATCTTGCTTGACCCTTAAGTTATCATTTAAAACAAATTAAAACTCTATAAATAGAATTACATTGCTTTATCTGACGTGTAAAACTTAGATCCACAATTTGCGGGTTCTCTAACTGACTGTTGGTTCTAACAGTCAATTTTCTTGGTCGTCAGTGTTCCTTTCTTGAACTGCTCGTCGGGTATGCCTTTTCTGTTCCATCGGTTTTGTTCTCAAAACTGTGTCTCCGGTGACGCTTGTAGTCGTCGGTGATGCTTGTCAATTCCATACTTAGCATTTTTCATGACCTTTGTGTACTGTCAGGTATGCTCGCTATTCACCGGTAATACTTGTAGTATGTCAGTAATCTTTGTAGTCCGCCGGTAATCTTTGTAGTCTGTCGGTGATCTCTATCAATGTTTTTCACTAAGTGTACTAATGGCAAAATTAATGTCATCAGCGCAACTCCTTCATTGGTGCAAGTCAAATCCAACCTCTGGCAACTCACAACAATGCCAAAAGATCACCGCAAGTCCAAAATTTAGATCAGTAGCCACCATAACAAGATCAAACCGTGCTCTAATACCACATGATGCAGTCAAGGACAAATAATCCACAAAGGAGATCTCAAATCCTTGCAACAGTTGTCAACACAATGGAAATCAACAAGATACAATCAACAACAACATGAATTGGATCCATTTTTTTATCAATCATAATTTATTTATACATTTCAGGTGTAAGGTCTTCCCGGTTTAGGCCAAGTATAAAGAAAACCTGACCAAAAACAAACTCAGACCTATCCCTAGATCTTCCTAAGTCTCAGAGCAGTCCTCTAGTAGCTTCTCTATTATTCATCCCTTCTCAAGAATTTTTCTCCTACTGACCAAATGAGTGCAAGCCCTAAATTTATACAAAACCTCCAATAGGTCGGCCTCAACAAACTTTACCTATCCCAAGAAACATTTAAGATCTAGTCAGTCTTCACCCAAATTAAATACAACATTTAATTAATTTCTCGAGGACCTATCCAACAAATAAAATCATCCACACATAGATTCATCTAGGAAATTACACCAATCAGCTCCACCAATCATAAACAAGATTGCAACCTCGATCAATCAACCAGTTAGCTCCAAGAACTACTGCCATGAAGAACAACATCAACCGATAGAAAATCAGGAGTATCTCACAAAATAATCTACCAAAAGAAGCACTATCAAAGATATAGAACCTATATGAACAATAAGGAAAAAATCCTTTTCACCACTCAGCTCAACATCTCTATATATTGACCGCTCACCAAATCTTAGAAAACTATCTGGAGCTAGAAACACCTTCATACATCTAGTTTTAGAATTCAACATAACTCGATCACGGTAAATCTAGACAAGTTGCTATCATAGGAAAATCTTCATTATGACCCCATGAATAACATATCATGACCACACCTTCTAAAGATCCACATAACTTCAATGAGCTAACAATCACCCAACCGGTGACCTAGAACAACAAACAAACACAAAAACTGGTAACAAGAGTCCACCATAATACCGAATGTTTTTGGATGATGCAAGATTACCAAGGACCCAAGATGCTCCTTGTTGCATGATTCTAAGTCACCCCTTGTCAAAATCTAAATTTTTGAAATACAGTCATTTTCTTTCGCACCTTGAACCTTGAACCTTGAACCTGAACCTTGAACCCGAACCTTCAAAGTTCAAATTTTAAAGAGCCCACAGTTCTTAGTAACAAGTTTTCTATTATTTTTTTCTCATCAGTGTAGTGTGCATTCCACAGTTTGAACTTTGAACTTGAACTTCTAGTTTAAATTTTAAAGTTCTTCTGGCCCCACTCATGCCGTTACAAAATATGCTACCTTTTCCTGTGTAGTGAAAGTTTGCAATTGTTGAACCTTGAACTTGAACCCTGACTTTTTTTGTTCAAATTTCAAGCGCCTTGTAAGTCACGTCATTTTGTGGGTCGCAGTCGCACCAGTCAGTCCCAAAGATTTATGGCATGATGAACACTGAACTTTGAATCTTTTTCTCACAATTCAAAGTTGAAAGTTTGAAGGTGCAATATTGCATATCTAAACATGTGCTAAATTTTACATCACTATTGTGAGAAATGATTGAAAAGACTGATATTAAATGCTTAATGATGGAGGTGATGAATAACTGGAAATGGGGTATGTGCTAAGTATCATTCGCATTAAAAGGCGACAGGTGTTATTAAATCAAGGCAAGTTTCCATTATTAGAGGTACAACGACTGAGGCAGGATTTTATTAAATCACTTCTCTTTTGTAATTTTTGTCCACTCTGTATACACAAGTTCTTGGCTGTGCGAGAAAGAGAGAAAGGAAGCGAGGTAAATTATTCTTCTCAAAAGCTAGGTGCGGGAAAATGGTGAATCGGGGTCAAAAGAAAATTTTTTCCCTAAAGAGAGGAACTTGATATCACACAACCAATTGTAAGGATCACCCATTCGAGGAGCAAGATTAAAACCAAACTCACCTAAGCGCCCCACATTGTGGTGGATTTAGAACGACTGAAGGTGAAGAGGATCAAGAAAAGGAGCCTGTCATGGATAATCCTAAAGGAATCCCAACAGGTGAAGGTAAGAAAGCAAAGGTGGAATTTTCTAGCCAGGATTCATCAGCATTAGGCAATTCTTCAAATTTTAAGACTCTCTAGAAATAGAATAGTGCAAAGGCTCCAAATTGGCTCGAGATATCTGTGAGCAAGAAGCGTAGCATTGTCCTGATATCCACACTGATGGGAGACATTGTACGTTAATACCTTGGGAAGAAAATCAAGAATAAGAGGCCTAAAACTGAAGCTTTGATAGAGGTGGACGAAGATATAGGACAATGGATCACTGACATTTTCAAGCCTTCTACAGACAAAAATAGTGATGAAGTCTCTCAACAAGAATTCAATGTTGAAAATTTGAACCTAGATCAAGCAACCATGTTTGTTGACATGAAAGTCTTTGAATCAAGTAACAAGAAAATCAGCCAAAGAATCTGGAAAGATTAGAGAGACAAGAGAGCTCTTAAGAAGTCTTTGAACATGATGGCTGAATACATTCACGCGCTTCAAAATCCTGAACCTTTAGCTTTGGCACAAGTATCTCCTACAATTGATGTCAAGTCTTCATCGAGCCTAAAATTCTTAGACCAGGTGCATAGAGATAGAGCAGTATCAAAGACAGTCTCTGATTAGATAGACAAAGTCACTAAAGAAGTAGTGGATTATGTTTCAAATCTTGATAACACCCATCATCACACTCCCATGGTTTCCAAGGACTTAGAAATGAAGATTACTGCTTGAGTTGAAGAAACAAACAAATGGGAAAATGAGATTACAAACATGGAGAAGACTCACACCTATGGTGTAGCCGAGTTCCTTGTAGAAAAGCCAATACCAGGGCTTGATGAAAATTCATTGTTTGTGGCCAAGGTAAACATGGAGTGGAGGAATGAAATTGTTGAACAAGGAATACAAGAATTATCAGAGCTCTTAAAGGAACTTAATTTCCTTAATGAAATCATCAACAATGATCTTAAATTACTTGATGTTAACTTAATGGGAAATGAAGAAAATCCAAACAGAAAGGCAGATCAAGTGATCGCGTCATTCAAAGACAAGATGAAAGCCTTGAAAGAGACAAAATTTGGAAATTGAGGATTTTTCAACCTTAGCCCGAGTAGATTCCACAGTGATAATTGGCTATGAGCACCTGGAGGTACGCAAGATTAAGCTAGTACGGGTTCAGAATGACTAGAAGATATGGAAACAACATATAGGAGCCATCGGAATGCCAAACCAACAGATTATAGATGATTTCTCGATCGCATGTGAGGAATGAAGTGCCACTCGAAAGACTACAGATGTCCCTGATCAACCTGAAGATAATGCCGCACGAAATGCTAAATAGATCGTGCCCAAAGATAGTTCTTTCAAATTTTGGTCTATTTTAAGCTTAATCAGTTTTTAGAAATAAGTTTTGGTGAAACTTTTGAGAAGTTAGTTTTAAAAACTAAATATGCATGTGTGGCTATATATTTTAATTTTCACAACTCAAAGAGGGTCGATTCTTTGGTTTAAAAAAAGGCATCTTTATATTGTATTGTCATAAAAAAAAATTGTTATAAAATTAACGACAACAATATTAAAATTTAATATTTTTTGATTAAATTTAATATGGTTCTTATTAAACTCTAAGATTTTCCTAAATAAATAAATATAATTTCTTTATTTATTTAAAGTTTTAGTTGTTTTATTTTTTTTTGTTTTAATTAAGTTTTTAATAATAGAATATTAAATAATATATTATTTAATAAAACTTAAGCTCTTTTGTTTATATATAATTGCATTGTTATATTTTAAATATAACGTATAATTAAATATAAATAATTTTTAATCTCCCAAGTTAAAATTATAATGTTTGCATTTTTATTACATGTTAAAATTAATGCAGATACTATAAAAATCCTTGGTAGTCATTTTGAGAGGACTTTGTTTTAGTATTACATCTTTTATGCAAACTATTTGAAAAGCTCTAACGACTTAATTAAATAGAACGTTTTATCAAGTAATACTCAAATGAATAGGGAGGCCTAGGTGTCGAGTGACTTTGGATGATTTTTTTTTATCCGCAGCCCCTTTTTTATGAATATTGTACTCTTTTATTTTAATTAATAAAAAGACCTCTATTCATTAAAAAAAAAAAATAAGGCGTCTTCAAACTTACAATTGAATGAACTTTATTTTGATACATTTAAAACATGTAACATATAAAGTAATGCCTTTTAAAAGTCCTGACTATTTATCTTATTGGGCATTTCCTTTGTTATTTCATGTTTTCCTACATGAAAAAGTCGAAGCAAGGTGTTTGAAAACTCCCAATGAATAAAAGAAACAGATTTCCTGCATTGGAAACTCCAGTTCGTGATAGTCACCGAGTTGGATGCTTTAAAAACGAGTTTATTGCTGGTATTTTCCAATGTGTTTCTTCTTCCTAGACGCCCATTTGCGGATAGTTTGAAGCCACGTTTTTCATACATAGTTTTTGGCAAGCAATTTGCATTTCGAAACATGTATGCTCTTCTGTTTTTTTTCAAAGTAGTGGCCGTTTTTAACAAAAACGTGCCTTTCAGTGGTCTTTTTTATAGTCTTTTATGCTTTCCCATTGATCGTTTTTACATATGCTGGCCGTTTTTGGTAAAAAAGTGGCTTTTTAGTAGTCTAAATGTGGTTGTTTTTGCCAGTATGTTGGTTGTTTTTGTTCTAAAATGGTTTTTGCATATATTTTTCTGGTTATTACCGCCATATCTAGAGTTTTAAAATGACGTTTTTGTCAAAAACGTGATGGTTCTTGAAACTTCCAGATTCTTGTTTTGCAATGTTAGAAACCTGCGGCTAATGTCTTGTGTTTTTTTTTTGATGTTTGATGTCTTTGTGATTATTTTTAGTGTTTTTCGTAGAGAGTTCTTTCCAAAGGATTAAAGGATGTTACTCATTCTCAAGAGAATAAAATAAAAATTTCAGAATTGTTCTTTGCTGAAAGTGAATGATTACATGTTCTATGTGCTCAGTCCAAATATGCAAAAGAAACATAATAGAAGCCACTATGTCTACAATGATGCTGAAACACGATTTTTCAACCTATTTTCTACAATGATAAAATACAAACAGGAGCCTTTCCAAGAAGTTTGTAAACATATGATAAATTATGCAATGTTGTATAAAAGATGTTCAAATACCTTTCAAAAAGTTGTATCTCCATTTGCAAAATCCTAGTGCTCGTAGGCATCCTAATTCTATATGCAGCCATGGCCTTTCCTATGTATTCGAAATCATAACTTTTCTTTCATTTGCAGCAATGGTTTGCCAAAACATGCATATATCTACCTTGATAAATCTGAAATTCCCTTTACTTCCATGAGATGAGAAATAAGGAAAAGCTTGCAGACATATTGCCTTACATCAGCAGTTGTCATACCCATTATGAGAAAAAAATTATGGAGTTAAGATTGCAGCATGTTCAAAAGATGTGTTTACATGTGTAGTTGAAAGTGCAATGCTTCCAAAAAGCTCCATTTCCAAGTCCTAGTTGTTCCAAAAATGGTGATTGCAAATATCTCCTTACATGTAGTCATTCATGAAATTCAATATGCAATCTTACCCAAAACCTCCAATGTCACTCCTAGTTTTTTCCCAAATTCGGAAGTTTTCATACCCATTGCAAGTACGGCTACATGTAATAAAAAATGTAATTGTCTCAAAAAGTTCCCTACTATTCCATATCTAGATCAAAGGTTTTCATACCAACTATATGTTCAGTTATATGTAATGAAACATGCAGTCGTACCCAAAATTTCCATCATCATCCTTTCCAAAATAGGAATTTTTTACACCAACTACATGTTCAGTTGCATGTAGTAAAAAATGTAATCGCATCTAAAACTTCCACTAGTATCATTTGCAAACCAGAGGTTTTTACTTCAACTACATATTTCATTACATGTAGTTGAATGCGCAGTCGCATCAAAAACCTCCTACAATACCCTTTTTGAAGAAAGCATTTCCAAGTGCAATTGAAACTTTTTAACCCAACTGCATAATGAACTACATGTATACTACCCGTGCAGTCAAATATGCAGTTGCACCCAAAACCTCCTATTCCACTTAAGAAGTCTTTTACTTTTCTCATGTGGTGGGAACTTTTTTCCTCAACTGCATAAGTTGTTGCATGTTTGAACTACACTTTCAACAAAACCTTTGAAATGCAATCATGGCCCACAAAAAGAAACTTTTTCACTTTAGCTTTTCTTGAAGCCTAGTTTGCACAACGATCTACCAAGTTTCAAAATAAAATGTTGCAGGTGTTAATCCAAAGTCAGAAGAAGCAACCATTAGGCACAAAGGAAAGATGAAATTCAAGTATCAAGACTGATTTCAAGCAGGTGACATCGGATCAATAAGATAGATCATGAACTTCTTTCCATTCATGGGTGAAAATGAAGATCACTGATGCCACCAAGTGCAGAAGTCCAAGTGTTATTTTTTCCAGATGTTGCCACCCACTCACAGATTTGAAGATTTCCATCATTTGGCAGTCTGGTGGCAGAAAAATGTCTTTGATAAAAGTTGATGTAATAGGGTGCATGTCTTGTTAGACACTTAGTTTATTTTTCATCATTCTTTATGTAATATAGTTTTAACAAGATGCATGTAAAGCATAAAATTGTAATTGCATATGTAATCAAAACATGCAAAGAAAAAATTTGCAATTACATATTTCATTGCATGTAATCACATTACATAGGACTGTAATGTTGAATAGGTCAATTGTAGGTAGTTAGTTGTTGAATAAGTCTCGATTAGTTAGGTTTCTCCCATTTTTTTCTCTCATCCCCTCACCTATAAATAAATGAGGGTGATCATTGTAATCGGAGAATCTTTATGCATGGCAAGAAAACTCTGGTGAGATTATGCAAGTACAAACCTTGCTTTCATTTGGGCAAGCTAACTTTGAGTGAATAAAAAATAGGTGTTTTTAAATCTTTGAGTTGAGGGAGCTTGTCAACTTATTATTTGTGTTGCTATAAGGAGGATCTTGAATATGATTTTGTATAGACTTTGCGCTATAACTGTCAATTTAAGTTAGTTACAGTGAATACATTGTCTTTGAAATGTGATTCATAATTTTATTAGAGATAGAGTAGAAGGTTACTATGCTTTAAGTATTTGTGCTTATTCTATTGAAATCTTGTAGTATGAAATTACCGTGAGATAATATATAAGTTTGTGAGCTTATATATATATTTCATAGTCTATTATCAACTAGTACGCTTAGTAATTAATATTTCAGTTAATTCTAAGTTTATTGGTATTATTGTTTCAACTAGTATCTGAGCTTTAGGTTAGATTCTAGTTGAGTTATTAGCAATAAGAAGGGTGCCTCCCCTAAGTTGAGAGGAGAGATCAATTCTCATGTACTGTGCCTAAATAGTTCATTTTGGAAGTAGTGTGCTTATAGCTACTTACAAAATATTTAGCCAACATATTGTTATTTGGAAGGCTGATACTTTTGTTTTCTTTTATTGATTAAAATGGATAGCATATGAATATAATATAAGTTGGTTTATATATCACATTATGGTGTTTTCTCTGATCTTTTGGTTAAGTGGAATGTGTATATTTGGTTTTAGTTGGAATCATATTACATGTTACTATAATCTATGTGTATGCTATTAAGTTCCTTCAATAATTTGCATATGAGAGTTAGTCTCCGAGATCAATTCTGAAACCTCATTCATGTCAATCTCAAGTCAGTTGGCTTGTGATCAAATAAATTTATGATAAGCTTGTAACATTTATTTTATAATCTTATAATGGAATGTTGTTTTCCTTTAGTACTTTCTGGTTAAAAGTATCATTTAAAATTATTCTTTTAAAATAAAGGAGTTAAAGATTGTTCATTGTAGAAGGTAGTTGCACCTTGGATGCAAAGAGTGTAGTCGTGAGTGACTAACTTAATTGATAGTGGCATATTTGTCTCTAGAGTGGGTTAACAGTCAGTTATTTATCAAATTTTCAAAAGAGAAAAATTTGTCCACTAACATATTTTTGGCAACTCCACTGAGGATAGCCAGTATTAAAGACTGTATGGTGACTAGAAATTGTATTACCTCATCAAGATTTATTCCCTGTATTACAACCTAACTTGGGATTTCAGGATACCCAAGACAAGTGTTCAACAATACCAAGAATTGATTCAGGTCCTTGAAATCGAAGAAGAAATTAGTGAAATAATAAGAGACTTGTTGATCGCTCAAGAAGCATCAGTAGTTGAAAGGTTGGCCTAGTTGATCGAAGTTAACAGGCCTAACCCGCCTCAATTGTCTCATCTTGTTAATTGCAATCAGTAAGCTATCCGGAAAGAGATACACAAGAGGAGATAGGGAAAAGGGATTAGTAGACGAATGTTTTGAGGCATTGAGACAGTTAAATTTTACCCCTGACATACAAGCGAGAAGAAAGATCTGGACTACAAGTAGGCCCTCCTCACCTCCTAATTTTTCTCCTATTATCTTTCAAGCCCTTACCTTGCATGGTACCTTACTTCCCTCTCATTTTAATGCTTCCCCTTTTAATACTAGATTAGCCAACATGGCCCAAAACTAGTAGTGGGGAGCCCAAGTAGGTCCATTAAACCTGGGTCAAAACTTAAATGCTTTGCCTAAGAGATCGTAGGATGTCCTTCCTAAATTTAGTGAATATGGTAAGATCTCCCCTAGTGATCTTTTGAATGCTTTCAACACTGCATGTGGGCTCATTGTTGTTGCTACTGAAGATGTAGCTGTCCACTTGTTTGTCCAAACCTTAACTGATGATACTACAGATTGATTCCATCACCTTCCTAATGACTCTATCACCAATTGGAATACTATGAGAAAGGCCTTTGAAGCTCACTTCAAAGAAAAAGATGATGAGCACTCGCTTTTACTTCAATTATATGAATTGAAGAAATAAATGAATGAACCTATGAGGGAGTTCGTTGTGAAGTTCAACAAAATTTTGTATCAAATCCCTAATGCACAAAGACTATTAATGAGAATAGGAAGGGTTTCTTTGTAAATGCCATGCCTCTAGATATAAGCTTTCATTTGAGGTGTGGAAGGGTGGAAAATTTAGATGCAACTCAAACCTCAGTAGTTGATCTTGAAGATGACTTGATAACTATAGGGAAATGGATTAGATGGGAGGTACAAACCCCAAATAATCAGACATCTACCTCTGGTTCCACTGATCCTGTAGTTCAAAAGTTGATGAATGATATGATTCAGTTGAAGAAATAATTACCTAAGCCCGTTGCCCTATATTAGGAGATCCCTCATAGATATCCCAATCAAGGAGGAGGAACCTTTGGGAAACAATCCAATATGCCTCATGGCCAAGAAAGACTCTTAATTGAAGCCCCTGTTGTGAATAAAGGGAATATGTGTATATTTCACTTAACTCATGAACATGATGATATATCTTTCCCTAAAATGGTACGTTATACACAGATGGAGGCTAACAAAGAAACTATAGAAGAAGTGTCTGTTGATGAAGGAGCCTTAGGAAGACTTGGAAATTCCGTAGGTTACTACCTAGAATATGAATCAGCTTTTGAATGAGGTGGTAACATTTTTTCCACTCTAGAGGATCCTTCTTTCTCTGTACTTACAAGGAATCAACGTGGAGGTAGAGCTTCTATTCAAACTCCTTCAGCACCTTTCAAGAAAGAAAAGGGACTTGTGAATCAAGCTAGTGGTGGCCAAAGAACTCAAGGATCTATGAGGTCGGAGGTAAAGATACTAAAAAGGTTAGATCCTGAACTTATTTTTGACATTGTTGAATTTTGAAAATCCTCTAAGATTCAAATCTCTCCTGCCGATTATTTGAAACTTAATCCTAGTGAGTTGGATAAACTAGTAAGCTACTATGTCAAAGGCTTTGCCCCTGTAAATGAAACCTAGAAAGTAAATACTATGTAAACCCTTGAGACCCATATCAATCTAGAAGGTAAACAACCGGTAAACAAAATACCTATCGCCCACCTCGGAATCTTTGAAACTCCCCATGTTCCCAAAAAAATGGACCCTTTTTACATGTCCCTATTCAGACATGGGCATAGGTTGAACAATTGTATCATAGATTCAGGGACTTCAGATAAAAAATACCTTCAGCCTTCACGAAAACCTTAGACTTACCATTGAATAAAACATTTGGCAAGTGTTATACAATAGACTCCAAGTTGTATCATATGGTAGAAGGGCTTAATGAGTATCCCTAATTTATATTTTTAAAACATAGATAAAATTAATTAATTATGGCTTTATCAAAGTTTTGGGATTGGTTAGGAATAAAGTGGGGCTTAAGGGTGTTTTGAGAACCATCAACCTTACCAATAATTCTAATTATTGCTAGAACCATTAACCGTTATACCTCCAAGAATTTTTTTGCAAGTCAAAGGTTTGGTTAGTTTGAAGAACCATTGGAATCGATAAAACCATTAAAGTCTTGTAGTTCCCTCTCTAGCCTTAGACAAGTTCCCAATTTCCAAAACTTCAATTTGTGCCAGGAACCTCATCGACATCAACAAGTTCCTATCCCTTGATAATTCATTAACAATATCTAGAGTTATGTTTTTCATCCAGTTCCTAGTCGATGCAGAACTATACAAAGTGTTTTGAGTTCACATAGAACCTTGACAAAGGTAAGAAACATTAGTTCATACTCGATGTAAAACCATCGACATGTAGAGTTTTGAGTTCCCTTAAAATCTTGACAAGTCTAAGGAACACTAGTTCCTAATAAATACAAAACCATTTCCATAAAGTTTTCAATTCCTTTAAAACACTCAAAAGGACTAAAGACTTATGTTTCATAATAAGAGGTTAAGACTTCAACAACATAAAGTGGTTTGTAATTCTTTTAGAAGTGGAAACCTCAATAAGCTATGACAAAATGTAAACTTTAGAAGTACCTAAGAGGGTAAGAACCATTTTTATCAATGTAAATAAAGTTATAAGTCATCAATTGAGTTACAATTAAGGGGGTGTTTCATCCTTAGAAAAAATGTCTCCAGAAATGGATATTCATTATTTAGAAAATGAGTACTCATTATGCCTCAGAAGCCTAAGCGAAAAAAAAAACATAATGGGTATCCATTTCTTAGAAAATGGGTACCCATATTTTACAAACGAGTACTTGCTTATTAATAAATAGATACCTATTTTGTGAAAGTAATTATTTTAAAAATAATGGGTACCCATTGTGTAAAAGTATATGTTTTCAAAAAGATTCGTGCGAACTCATTTTTACATAAAAACTTATTACATTTATGGAATAGGTTCGTGTTTTATAATATATACCTTTTATTTAAATTTTGACGCCCTTTCCTTTGGGTTTTGGGTTGGAAAAGGTATGGCGAGTCCAACACTTAGCCTTGGGCTTGCACATACAAGACTATGTTAATGTCTATAGTAAATATTGACTTTCCACTTTTTTACATCATTTTTAATGAAATTAAAAACCATTATAGAACAAAATGTGTCCATTTAAAATATATATTGTTTTGGATTTGACTATTTTTTATATTTTTAATGAAATTGGGCCATAAACTTCGAATATCAAGTTTATGTATTTTTTAATTAGTTTTTATTTTTATTTTTTATATTTTTTGCAAAACCATTTATATGGCATTAATCTACACACAATTCTTTTGCAAATGTTTTTTTTCAAAATATGATAAGTTTAGGTCAAGCTATGGTGGTTGTAAACTAGAGGTTTTAACAAAAGACGTCAGGACCAATATTTAATTAATTAAAAAATATTTAAAAAAATATATACAAATATAATAATCAATCTTTAGTGTCTTATATGTCTTTCCCCAAAATGATTTACTAAAAAATTATTTATCTAAAAATATGGTGGTGGTACACGTGCATGGTATGGTCCCAAAATAAATATTTTTAAAAAGTATTTTTTAGCAATGCCTAGTGAAAACTAATTTGTACCATGTGGGTATTGAAATTAATAACATATTTGAAAAGTATACTCAAAATACTACATTTCATATTACTGAACTTTTTTGAGATTCAATCTTTAAGAATTCCAAATTTTTAGATCAATTGTGACAAAATTTGAAAATCAGGAAAAACACTTCCACTTTTTGCACTTTCTAGGGACTCAACTTCTTGTTGGCAATTTTTGAAAAAGTTGACATATAACAAAAATAAAAACTCACACTAATTCACGAAACATCAATTTTTCATCAATATTTTTTGAAAGAGTTCTTAACAAGGCGGAAAATAATATGAATTTTGAGTTCTTAATAGGTATCAAAAATCTAAAAAAGCTTGCCACTTTTCATCATATGAATTGGGAGCCAAATAATAACACCGCATAAAAAAAGGAGATGAATAGAGTGTTGATTGTTCAATTTAATAACTAATGATTCTATAAAGTGTTGTATACATTGCATAAGGTTTAATTTATTATAATGCGGTGCTTCTAGAGCACCTAGGGCTACATGCATGACACAGATTTAACATTCCAGGGGCCACTTTATGTGGTGTATGTAATATTATTATATATACTTTATATGGGTCAAACATACCCAAAAAATAATTATTTGATATTTGGGGAAAATTTAATAAAGAAAAAACTTATTATTCAATATTCACTATGGGGTCAATGGTTTTGTAAAACTGCCTAGTTCCATGTCTATAAAATCAAGAACATGATTAATGGTTTAAGGTTAGTTTGTGGTCTTCTTCTAGGGAGTGCATATGTGAAGCATGGCATGTGATGTGTGGATTGTTAGGAAAATGGTGTCTCAATCTCGCAAAATTAAAATGTTACTATTGATAAATGAGTGCAGTGGGGCACAAGGGAGGGTATCCCAATTATAATTTATCATTGTAGATATTGAATGTTTATCATTAGGTTACATATCTAATAGTTGATATTTTGTGTACTTTTCTTTCCATAAAAGGAAACCTTATTTCATGAGGGCATTGTATTATGCTTGTGGATTGCCATGTGTTTTGAGATTATGATAACTATTGAGTTGTCTCTAGATCTTTTTTGGTGATACTCCTTTGAGAAGCTCTCTACAAGCATGTTGTAATATGTTGTTGATTTTTTCCCCATGTAAATCAATGCATTGTTGTATTCTCGCTATCTATGTTTTTTTGTTAAGTTTATGTAACTATTGTAAAGATCTGTAAAAGGTTTCATAACTCTTATCTCAAGGTTAGTGTAGGAAGCTTTTTCAATGCCTGAACTTCCTTTCAAGTGGTATCAAATCATGAATAAAATTTAATTTAATTTGTGGGTCATTGGTTTTTTTTTTTGAACTAATCCAGTTCTGAGTTGGAGCTTGTGCATAAGATACTTGTAATCATGTGGTAGGATTTTGTGATGGAATTTCACAATGGATAATAAAGGTGGAACATTTTCATCAAAATAATTTTGAGATGTGGAAGTTGAAGATGGAGGATTTATTAATAGATCAATATCCATGAGATGTTATTGATGAGAATATCTTTAAACCTAAAGATCCTATTGCAGTTGTGTAGTATGATGTTATGGACCATAAAGACAAGGATCTAATCAAGTTTTACTTGACAGACTCTATTTTAATCGATGTCCATGAAGAGTCATTTGCCAAGAAATTATGGGAGAAAATTTGTGAGATGTGTCTGATGACATTAATTTGTCATTAGTATGAAAACAACACTTTCGGTAAGCATACACCGAATGAAAGAACAAAGAGAAAACCGAAAATTAGATATAAAGAGATCACCAAAATGACTAAGTACAAAGAGAATCAATGACACAACTTTGTTTGTACACTGAATTTGCAAAATAGAAAGATAAAGAGGAACCCAACGTGCAGGATTAAGTGCAAACTAAGAGACAGATAAAGTGCAAACCCAAGAAATAGTTAAAGAGAAACCGACAGAACAAAAATGAAATTCAATCAACTGATTTCAAAAGCATAACCAACCATCAGGAACCGATAATCAGTTGTAGCCCACAAAAAGTGGATATGACTTCCACGTCAGATAAAGCAAGCTTATTCTATTTATAAGATTTTGATTTGTTTTTAAATCCATTTATTTGGGGACAAGAAATATGAATGTAAGTGCTTTAATCAGTCTAACTGATTAAAAACACATAGACTAGGAGATCTAGGTACAAGTGTAAACCTGATCTTAGAGTTAACATTATTTTTTGTGAAACTTGATGATGTCAATCCATCTTATAAATAGATGATGCAATCATCCATTATACAATGATATGAATATAGAGGAGGGGGTGAATGAAGCCTATGAGCACATCTATGGATCAGATTGAAAGTTTCAAGAACCAGAACAACAAAAAGTGAATTTGGTTAGCAAGAACCAAGAACAGAGGCTACCAAGAATCAAAGGTATTACTCAATCACATTAGGTGATAATCTCATTCATGTAAACTTAAATGGATCTGTATCAGCCATAGGAGATTGCATTTACCAGGTTAAATTTGTAATTTTCTATCATTCTAACAAGTGGAGAAAAGTGTAAAAATCCTTTCAAGGAAGGTGGATTTAACAGTCCAACTACAAATCTCTTAACCAAGTGCACACTTAACAGTGTTGCTAAAGATCTTAACCGAGTATACTTTAATAGGTCACCATAGATACTCTTAACCGGGTAGATCATTAGAATTGATCAAATTGTAAGCCTTAACTGACCCCTTCCCGACCCCTTCGAATCTACAGATAGTGAAGATTTTGTGGGTGCCATCCCCACCACAGTTTTTACTTCCTAACAGGAGTTTTCTGTGATACCATATCTTGTGTTATGTGTCAATTAATTTCATGAATGTTTCTATAAATTTTCACATGTATGTTAATGTTATGAATTGATATAACTCACATCAAGATAATATAGATCAGATTAAATGGATATACAATTGATTAAAAGATACAAAAGTTTTAGAGGTACTGATTCACCCCTCCCCTCTCAGTACACACTTCCCATTAATTCCAACAATTGGTATCAGAGTTGAGTCTCTTCTTTAGAAAAGCTTAAACGCTTAAGAGAAAATATCATACAATGGAGAAGCACAAAATTTATAAGAATATTGAAAACAAGAAGCTAGAAATTCAGATGTTCTATCAACAGTATAAAGAAGCCAGAATCAACATGAGACAATTGTTAGATGAAAGAAAAATTATGACATCTTGTTGTAATGAGACAAATTATCACTAGGAAGAGATACCAGATTTCTTTGAGTCTTCAGGATCAACTACAAGCAAAGCATTAGATATATCAGAAGAAAGCATCACAAGCCTAACTGAAACCAATCTACATCTGGCTGGACAAGTTAAATCTCTACAAATCGGTCAAGAGACACAGATGGTAAGGATGATTGATGTCATGAACAATGCTAGACAAGCTGAGCAAGAAAGAACACTAGCTATTGATGATAGAAGAAAGATTACAGAAAAGATACAAGAAAAAGAGTCTGAAATACAAAGACTTACAGAGCATCACCATGAAATAAGAAATTAGATTATTCTTATGAGTCAAGAGGAAAACAGAATAAATGTTGAACTCATTGAAAGAATAGAAGCTATCGGTGAGCTAAGAGATGAGAATGAAAAGTTGAAACATGAAATAAGAATTCAGCAGCAACATAATGAAATTATCAAGAAAGATAAAGAAAGCAATAAAAGAATGGATGATTTTCTTGAAGGACAACGAAGAGTCAACAACAATACCGGTCTAGGTTTTACCGAGAATGGAGAATCATAAAATCAAATTGATCCAAAGAAAGTCGATACAAATTCAAGACCAAGAAAGCTTACATGCAATCACTGTGGAAAGTAAGGCCATACATCAAATGTATGCAGAGGCAAAATGAAAGGTATTCCTAAATCTACATCTTCATTCATAGGATTTTTTATAAATGTAACAAGAAAGGACATAAAGCATATGAATGTAAGTCTGAAATGAAACAACCAAAGAAGGAAACCTACATGGAAAAATATTGTCCTACTTGTAAAATGAATGGGCACACAAATCTTGAATGCTGGAAAAAGAAAAGGCAAGCATGGAAGCCTAAAGGTCAAGAAACTCCCTATCAACTGAAGAGAGTCGGTAACTAGTATGTATGGGATTACAACACTTGGACAAATTGTATAGCATGTGGAAGATATGGTCACATTGCTGCAAACTGTATGAGAAAGTGGACTAGAAAATCTAGAGGCTGGACTAACCCCAGAATGGCATGCTTACACTATCACAAATTTGGTCATCTCAAGAAAGACTACAGAGACCAAATGACAGAGACCAGCACATATCCCAATGAAAACACCATTGAAGACATCCGAAGGGAAAGAGACAAAATGTGGAGAAAAGATTCAAACAATGATGAAGCTAGACTGAGCAATACAAATGGTGACACCCCATCCAATGGATCCGGTGACATCACCACCCCCACCTAAGAAGAACAAGTATGGAACTGCATTACCCAAGTTGTTATTTTACATCAGTTCCATAATATATTGATTAAATGCCAAACTAGCATAAGAAATATGCATCATGGTATTACTTGTTAAAATCTATGATAAATATGCTATCGGGTATATATACCAAAATTCGTCTGTACACACTCAAAGATGAGACTGCCTACACTTACCAAGAAGCGTCGGTCAAAAGTAAAGTTGCTAGTATAAACTGAGCCTCGTCGGTAACCAAGCAAAGTGAACAAGTGGTTTACAATACCAAAACCCGTCGGTAAAGGAAAGAGGTATAACAACCAACCAAAATGTCATGTCGTCACCGAAGGAAAGTTTAAAGTCTCAACCGGCGAACTCTATCTTCACACACCGAGGAGTTGGTAAGAATTAATAACATGTGTTTAGGTCAAATGGCTATAAAAAGGAAACTGGTCGATCTCATTGTTCACCATGACTAGCGTAGAGCGACAAAGAGCGATTTTCAAGCACAAAGCGAAAGTATCACAGAGTGTCCACAACTTGACCACCGACACTCCACACAGATCAGAAATCATTACAAGTATAAATAGTAAGTTCTACAGAACTGACAACTCTGTTTCACTCATTTCACAAAAGCCCTAAAATTGAAAAATGGCCTCGACATCAAGAACTGTGAAATTGAAGAATACAAAGAAGGATGAGTTCAAGCTCATCAAGAATTCGGCATGTGAGGAACCAAACTATAAGATTCACCCTGAGGTTTCCTCACAACTTGACGATGCTGGAGCATTCTCATGAATAACAGCTAGGGTTTTGTATGCAATGAAAATACCTGCAGCTACACAACAAGTCAAAACATGCAAACACAAGATATACTAATAAACCAAAGCATGTAAAGAACTTGAAACACAACTAAATTTTCACTACAACCTCCGATGAGCTAAAACGAGTGCACCCAAGACTCGTTTGATTTGCTCTTAGAGATTTTATGGGTGTGCTCTCCCAACACAATGCAATAAATCCCACTATGATGCAAGCTACAAGATGGTGAAGGGATTGAGGACAAGTACGAGGAACTTGCCCCAAGCTTCACATGATGAAGATTGAGAATGCAATAGAAAATCTAGGATGAAGATGCAAGATGAAATAAACTAAGATTGATTTCTATTACCTAACATGTAATATCTAGATGATCTAATGCTCAAACAAACTAAATAAAATGAAGACTAAAACATGCTCAATAAAATGCTCTAAAATGCAATCACTAGCTCAATTCTCTAACTAGTTACTCTAGTTCTCATTAGTTGCAAAATGAGGAGTGAGGCCTCCTTTTATGGATTTGACATGAAAAAATGAAGGGCTGAGATTAAGTGGTGGAAAATGAGTGGCTGAGATTAAAGGTTAGGTAGGGTTTTGGTGGAAGTGAAGAAGATTAAGAGGCAAAAGAAATGAGTGGATAGATTTAAGAGGCAAAAGGATGAGTGGATAGGATTAAGAGGCAAAAGGTGAAGTGGCAAAAGTCAAACTTCACTTTTAGAGGGAAAGAGAAATTTAAAAATGACTGGTGGAGAAAAAAGATGGAGAGGTGGCCACCTTGGAAATGGTGATTGTGCACATGTTTAGAGGTAATCCATCTTTAATCAAGATTAGAGGAATATTTAGAAAAAGGTAAGCATAGGAAAAAGGGAA
>MU225113.1:1844096-1878361 GCA_018584345.1 Thuja plicata | reverse complement strand
TAATTAAAATAAATTTAATTAAATAAATAGAAGAATATAACGATTATAGTCAATTAATAAAATTAACCATAATGTTAAGGGAAAATATTAATAAAAATTAATATTAGTGTGAATGGACAATTTTAAGCGTTTACAGATTTTTCTCATGGAAGACGTTCGATCTTTTATACACTGCAAGATTGCAGAGATAGGAGATTTAAAGGTTGAAGAAGCTTATAAGAAGCTATGCAACGAAGATGGAACACTGAAAGATGAACATAAGTATATATAAGCAAAAGGGCTCACCAATGCCCTAATGTTCCCAAAGGTCTTCAAAACCAAGTGGATTCGGTTAGTACTAAGGCGAATGCACAATCATAAGCTTTGGTTGGATGAACCAAAGATGATAACCCGAGATGTTATCCATGCGGTCACTGGTTACCTTGTAACCAAGAAAGTAAAAGCACTGAAGCATCCACCCAAGGCCGAGACTGTAAAGATGACAGGAGCCAATGGGATAGCAAAGGATTGAAAGTTTCCACAATAACCGATGATGAGATGAAATTCCGTGCATGCGTTCTAGGCTACAAGTTCTTCCAAGCCAGTAGATTGAACAACATTGCATCTGGTGCAGTGGATACACCGTATAAGATTGTGAAGAAAGGAACACAGTTGGACTTATCAGAACTTCTATTGAATCAATTAAAAGACAATTTAAAGACTATCAAGAATGTGAAGTCAAACACATGTAAGTTTGGCTCACTCATAATGTGTATATTCTTCTAATTTCAAGAAACTTTCCCATCGGTAGGAGATGTGAAATGGGATAGCACAAAGCCGGTCACCATGCAGATCAATGAACATATAGCTTCACTGGGAGAAAATTTTGAAACAGTCATGGATGAATACATTAATGTATTCAAAGACTGAATGCAAAAGAGGGTAAGGATCCCCGAGCAACTCACTGAGAAGTATAAAGATGAAATATGTTTCATGGTTGATACAAACCATACTTATATCAAACCTATTGTACTGAGGATAGCATGGTTACAACCATTGGAGTATGAGATAAACATTGATCTTGCATCTAAAGCAATTGATGCCTTGATTAATGAACCACTCGTTAAGAAACAATCCAAGTTTGGAGCATATGAGGAGGCCAAGACAAGAATAAAATCTAGCCTAGTTGTTAAGAAAATTGTCAAGAAGAAGGGAAAAATGGTAAAGAACCTCAAGAAAATATTGTCGGCAACTGAGGAAGAAACCGAGTAGGAAGAGGAAACTAAAAAGGAGGAAGAAACTGAAGGACAACTACCTATCGATGAAGCTAAAGAAAAGGATGACTCTAAGGCTACAGAATCAGATTCACCACCTCCTCCACCAACTAAAAAGCCAAGGACAACAACTGCTTCTAGGACAAGAAGCCAAACATATAAGAATTCAACTCCTTCACCTTTGAAGAAAGGAAAGGTATGAATATACAAGAGGAAAGTTGCCACACCGAAGAGAGAGAAAAAAAGAGAGGAAGAAATCTCATCAGAACCCGAGAAGATATTGAAGACACTAAGCAAGATGAAGCTATAGAGGAAAAACATGTCAAGGTAAAAGCTCTAGAATCTATTGATGACATTTGTAAATCTATTGCAAATTCAGGATCTATTATAGATTCTAAGATAAGAAGATGGCTGAAACTAGATCCAAAAGATCAGAACAAAGTTGAAGACGCCATCATAAAAAAAATGTACAAGTTCAAATATGTATCGATCCAATTTGAAAGAAACAATGTACCGAGGGAACTATTAGGAAGACTATACTTCATATGGACATTTGCTTTGAAGAATGAAAAGGAAATAAGAGAAAGAGTACTTGTTACTCTCATGCCTCCTGAATCCAAGAAGGTAGAAACAGATGAGATGATAGAGAAATACAAAAAGGAGTTCTCACCGATGTTGAGAGCATATAAATTTCTTGAAGGAAAGCTTATAGAGCTTGAACAGGATAGCCATAAGAAATGGTGTAAGATTCTAAACAGACCTACTGAGGAAGAAAGCCCCGATAGAGACCTAAAACAACAAGATGTTGATAGGAAACTCAAGAACAGGTCTTAATAAAAGATACAGAGGATGACACATCTATTGAGTTAGACAAGGAAGAAGATGACACAACCAAAAAAAAAATGTAGATGTTGCAGATGAATCATGGCCAGACACCACAAATGATAACATTGTGGATAACAATATCATTGACATTATCGATGACCTAATAACTTGGAAGTTAATAAAGATGAAGATGTCAATGTTGCAAAGGACACAACCGATGAGCAAGACACAACAGTTGATACTGCACAGTTGAACATACCAGGCAACATGCCAATATTGATACAAGCTATCAATATTCTGCAAGAATCAAACAAGTCACCTGAAAAGGATACTCCCAAGGATGCAGGGGAAGAAAAAAAGAAAGATGAGACCGATGATCATAAATACATTAGAGCCACTCAAACAGTAATCAATACTAATAAGGTTACTGGAGGAGATTCAAAACAACAGAATGCAGACACAAAGAATGATGAAGCTAAGGACACCAATGAAGAAGATAAACCTAAAGATGGCACTCCTAAGGAAACTAACAAAGGTGCTGCCAACAATGTGAAGGTGAATGTGGAGACGTCTACAGACACCCGACAAGATGAAACTGACACTCAGCAACAAAAAGAAGCACAACATGTAACTTCATCAAGCACAACTGAGAAAGTTGAGAAATTGGCAATGGTGCTACATTCAGGTGATTCACAAAAGAAGAAGAAGAAATCAAAGAAGAATAAGTTGGAAGTCACCTTGGATGAACTTATTGAAATACTAAAATGTGACCCAACTACACTTGATTTTGAAGCATTACAAGAATACGGTGAAATATGCCAAAGGAAGGCATTACAGGAGAAATTGAAGAAACAACATTGAGATTCAATGGTACTGGAAACAACTACAAACATCTTGCACCAGATTGTACCCAATGTTGATATTGATTAGAACAAGCCAATTCTTGAGCAATTAGCCACTCTCACCGAAGCAATAACAACTCAAAATATTGATGCAGAGAAGGCGATTGAGGAGAGAGCATAGCAGAGGTACCAGCAAAAGCTGATTGAGAACATGAGCCAAGAAGTGGCAGTCAATAAGGTAAAGCTATCAGAATTCATTACTGAATTAGATCCAATTATAACTGAAGCTATAACCTTAATTCAACAACTGAGCATAACAGAAAAGTTCACTAAAGATAATAGTGACAACATAGCAAAGTTAGACACCGATCTAGCTAACAGTGCTAAAAGCTTAACCACTGATGGAGACAATGCAATTAAGTTGCATTATGAGAAGACCATAGAGGTAAAAATGTTAAGGAATGAAGTGTGGGAAGCAAAGACACACTTCAGGGAAGAAGTCACTGAGCTCCAAGCTCAACTTCTACTGAACCTTACACTTCTTCAACAACACATCAGTTCATCACGACAACTGATAGCAACTACCGAGATGTCTGTAGAAGACAACATCTATGACATGCACTCCAAGATCACACTCGAGCACATGGCTCTGGAGAAATTAAAATAACAATGAGCGAAAATGATGGAAGACATGAAGTCTTCACACTCCCACATTTTTGATAAGCTCTAAGGTATAGACCTTTTCCCTTAATAGATCAAAAAGGGGGAAAATGATATGTGTATTCATTCATTCAGATGGGCAAATGGTAAATATGTATATGTATATTCATATGGGGAAAATGATATATATATATATAGATGGAAAATGATATGTATAAGGAAAGATATCATATGTACAGATATACCAGCATATACATAGGGGGAGTCATTAAAATGACTAAGGATTATATATGTTGTATATACTTAACATTTTGTTAGTATTTTGCACATATCAGTTTTTGATACTAATGTCAAAGGGGGAGATTGATGACATTAATTTTCCATTAGTATGCAAACAACACTTTTGATAAGCATTCACCAAAAGACAAAACAAAGAGAAAACCAAAAATCAGATATAAAGAGATCACCAAAATGACTAAGTACAAAGAGAACTGATGACACAACTTTGTGTGTACACTGAATTGCAAAACAAAAAGATAAAGAGGAACCCGACAGAGGAAACCGACATGCAGGATTAAGTGCAAACCAAGAGACAGATAAAGTGCAAACTGAAGAAACAGTTAAAGAGAAATCTACAGAACAAAATCGAAAGTCAGTCAACTGATTTCAGAAGCATAACCGGTCGTCAGGAACCGAGAATCAGTGCAACCCGCAAAAAATGGATCTAACTTCCACATCAGATAAAGAAAGCTTATTCTATTTATAAGATTTTGATTTGTTTTAAAATCCATTTCTTTAGGGACAAGAAACATGAATGTAAGTATTTTAATCAGTCCAACTAATTTAAAACACATAGACTAGGAGATCTAGGTACAAGTTGTAAACCTGGTCTTAGAGTTAACATTATTTTTTGTGAAACTTGATGATGTCAATCAAGCTTATAAATAGATGATGCAATCATTCATTATACACGGATGTGAATATAGAGGAGAGGATGAATGAAGCCTACGAGCACATCTATGGATTAGATTGAAAGTTTCAAGAACCAAAACAACAAAAGGTGAATTTGGTTAGCAAGAACTAAGAACAGTGGCTACCGAGAATCAGAGGTATTACTAAATCACATTACATGGTAATCTCATTCATGTAAAGTTAAATGGATCTATATCAACAATAGGAGATTGCATTTACCAGGTCAAATTTGTAATTTTCTATCATTCTAACAAGTGGAGGAAGTTGTAAAAATCCTTTCAAGGAAGGTGGATTTAACAGTCCAACTACAAATCTCTTGACTAAGTGCACACTTAATAGTGTTGCTAAAGCTCTTAACCGAGTAGACTTTAATAGCTCTCCACAGATACTCTTAACTGGGTAGATCATCAAAAGTGATCAAATTGTAAGCCTTAACCGACCCCTTCCAATCTGCAGATAGTGAAGATTTTGTGGGTGCCATCCCCACCACAGTTTTTACTTCCTAACAATATTTTTCTACGATATCATATCTTGTGTTATGTGTCAATTAATTTCATGATTGTTTCTATGAATGTTCACATGTATGTTAATGTTATGAATTGATATAACTCACATCAAGATAGTATAGATCGGATTGAATGTATATACAATTGATTACACAAAGGTTAATTGATTAAAGGATACAAAAGTTTTAGAGGTATGGGTGATCCCACAATAGTGTGTCCCACTTTTTGGCCAACTTTGACACAGACATCAACATTTTGAGAAAAAACTTCATATTCGAACACCTATTGCCGCAAAACTATAAAGAATTTGAAAATGATATAAACTAGGGTCTTTTAGAATTTTCTTTCTAGTTTCTAAATATAATTTTTTTTAAAATATAAAAATTCATTAAAATTTATTTTTCCTTCTCCTTCGAAAAGTGGTTTGTGTGAAAAAACTATGATTTTAATAAGTGACTTTCACTTTGATCAGCATAACTTTTTTTTAAAATATGATAATGATGTAATTCTTTCAAAATTATATTTGTAACTTCAATATCTAGAGGATGTAATTGGTTTCATTCATTTTGAGTCAATATTTCATAGTTTATTAAGTTTTAAAGTGACAGTAACTATAATTTAGACATAAGGTCACTTTGATCACTGTAAATTGAAATGTATATATCGAAATTCAAATTTTTTTTTTAATATTGAAAGGTAACACAAATACGCTTTTCCTACATATTTTTCATAAATTTTTTTTTGTAATTTACTATTTTTCCCAAAGCCTTGAAGAGACAGGTTGTTGAATCGCCAAACAACCTATGTTTAGTTAAAGTAATATTTGAAAGTGATAACAAACTCAATATGTATTAAAATTATATTCATTAGAAAGCTTGTTTCAAATCACATCATTTGGAATCATTTGTTTTAGAAAAACATTTGATCTGGTCCTTGTCCCAGGCCTTGAAAGGACAAATTTTAGGAGGTTTTTGTTTTCTCAGTGAAAATTTTCATTTTAGGGCCCTTCGCGCGAAGACCCCCTTCGCGCGAAGGTCTCTGAGGGGGTTCGAGCGAACCCCCTTCGAGCGAACCCACCAAGGAAAATTTGCCCCAAATTGCTTGTTTTTTGTTGATTCGTAGGGTTCGCTCGAATTGCGTCTAGTTCGAGCGAACCCCCCATTTTATATAGTTCGCGCGAAGCCTGTTAACCACTTCGTGCGAAGAGGATACTTCGCGCGAAGCCATCAAAATTTTTTTTTTTTTGAAAATCCAAAATCCTTCGTCCCGAAAAGTGGGACACACTATTGTGAGATCACCCGTATTGATTCACCCCTCCCTTCTCAGTACACACTTCCCATTAATTCCAACAGTGTCAAGCGAAATCTTTAGTGAAAAAGATTTTCTTGAGGAACAATTTGTATTTCTTAAGAATGGAAGACGGTGGATGAATTAAAGACTAGTTGGAACCATTTGATCTGTTGGTGGCTCAATTGACATATATTGGTGTCAAGATGATGAGAAGGAGAGTTGAAAGATCTTTCTTAGTTCTTTGCTTGATTTGTGGGATTATCTCATTATGGCTATTGATAATACATTTTTATTGTGAAGATTGAAGATGTGGTGTATTATTTGTTGTCCAAAGAGATGAGGAAGGCATCTACTATTGCCAAGGAGGTCCTAATTGTTTGTGGAATACCTAAAGAAAAAGACAAGAAAAATGAGAAGTGTGATTAATCCAAGTCCAAGGGGCGATCTAGATCTCTTAGAAAGTCCAGTATTTGCTAGAATTTCAGTAAATCTAGACACTTTTGTAAGGATTATAAATTAGAAAAGAAGAAAAAGAATAAATTTGATTCTAATCATGAATCTGATTAGGAAGATGGTGATGCATTCATTGCATCTTTGGCCACTCATATAGGTAATTTGATGCATGGTTAATTGACTTAAGTGCATCTTATTATATTATTTCCAATATAGATTGGTTTTTTTGAATATAAAGAATTCGATGGAGGTAAGGTGTACTTGGGTGATGATTCTCATTTAGATATTGTTGGTCATGGCAAAGTTAGAAAGACTTTTGTTGATGGTAGAATATAAATGATTAATGGTGTGTAGCATATCCCTGGACTAGCACAAAATTTGTCATCTATGAGAAAATTAATTGTGTAGGTAGTATTTTCTGATGCACGATGTATAAAATGGTGAGGATCTATTGTGATTTCTAGAGGTGTCATGTTTGGCACATTGGATAAGTTGGATGGATACACTGTTGAGTGTAAAGTACTTTTGTGAAAAGAAAATTTGTGAATACCTTGTTCAAAAAGGTGCGGGTTTCACCCTTAGTATATGGTCATGGGTTTTGGGTACTTAAGGGCGTTCTTTCTTTTGAATCATAGTTACCTATAGATAAAACTATGTTATGGCACCAGAGACTTGGACACATAGGAGAAAAGGGTCTAAAGACCTTGAAAAATAAAAACCTTGTTGAAGGTTTGAATTATTATAATCTTGATTTTGATTTTTGTGAGCATTGCATTTATGGAAAACAAAACTGCATTTAGTTTTACTCAAGTTCTCAGTTTCATGGTGTTTTAAATCTCATTCATTTTGATGTCTTTAGTCTTGTAAAATTTCCTTCCATTGGAAAATCCACATATCATGTTCCACGTATTGATGATTATAATAGGACATTGGAATATTTTAGTTTTAAATCAATTTAAAGCATTTAAAGCATTGGTTGAGTTGCGAGATGGAAATAAAATAAAATATTTTAGGATTGATAATGGCAATGAATTTTTATCTAGTGATTTCCATAATTTTTGTAAAGAATATAGCATTAATAGACATGGAAGACAACTACATATAAGATCGAATAAGTGAAAGGTGTGTGGGTTTAGGAAGATGTGAATATGAGGTAGCAGATGTATGTGGTGAGAGTATTGGTGCAAAATTGGCAAATGGTTTCTTGAGGTAGTGAGTCAATAGTAGTTGCATTCAAGAGAGACTGCTGGAAGCAATATGCTGATGGTATATACTTTGTAATTATTTTCATGTATTTAGTGTTGAGATAGTGAATCTCCTCTATAGTTCCTTTGTATCTTGCTCAAAGATAGAAAGGTTTTTTACCAAGTCATTTGTATCTTGCTACGAGATAATGAATCTTGGTTGCAACTTTGGCAGTGAGACAAATATGAATACAACACAGATAATGGAAAGGAACTCAAACAATAATGACATTATAGATTTGAGTCCTAGTATATAATATCAAATATGACTAATTAAACATTTTAAAATAATAAATACAATATTGATTAATAATAAAATATTTGATCTAAAACAATAATAATAATCACACTTTGTCAAACTGTATGTGCTCATGTAGGCTAGCCACTACTTTCTAAAATGAATAATATATCTTATAAAGTGCACTAACCACCATTTTAATTTTTTACTTTTTAAAATTCTAAAATAATAATTATTAAAACTAAATCAATAATAATTAATATGACTGAAAATATTAATAAAAGAAGATAAAAATATATTAATATTATTTTTTGTAGCAATTTATCAAAAGGGCTAAAATTCATTTGGTTACGGATATGTTCTATTACATCTATAGTACCAAACTTTAAAACTCTGTGAAGTATAGGTATGATATTAGAGATGAAGCCAAGATCAAGCACTAAGCGACAAACAAGATAATCCTCAATTTTTTACTCATTGCTGAAAAGATATTTAGAATTGTGCTCTCTTCTCAAGGAGCAAAATTATCTAATGGATGATGTGAGATCCTCTTTCATTTTTAAAAAATTAATTATTAATTAAAAATTAATATTTTAATAAAAGTTCTAATTAAAATCATCATTTAAAAATTTACCAATTGAAGATTCAATCCACACACATTTGACAATTTATTCTTTTGTTTTCTTCACATAGATAATTTTTTGGTTTCTTCAATAATCTTTTGATTTCTTCACATAGATAACTATTTTTTATGATAATGTTTTTTTTTTGAAGAAAGGTAGGGTTCAATTCAGATTGAGGACAATATCTCCCAATCCACATTGTTGAGATAATTTGGTAGGCCTGAGGCAAAATATAGTCAGGTCACATTTTTCTAGATTTAGAAACATCTGATTATAGAACAATAAATTTATTTGTTTATAAAATATAAATCTAAATGCTCTTATTTATTACACTTGTTTTTAAATTTTAATCTAATGCTTTGATAACTCATTTTATCAATCATTGATCTAAATTAATTTATAATTGAGAGTACGGAAAGTGTATTTTCCTTCATATTTATATAGGTGTAAAAAAATTATGTTCAATAATTCAAACTTCTAAAATACGAATAAGTGATAGCACCTCTTGCACCTATTACAAAATTTTACAAATCTTGATTGCAATAAAATAATCAACTCGATGATGCACACATCTAGTCATTCCTAAATAACCCACAAAGATTTATTGTAAGAACTTATAGTAATAATTGATGCAAATAAATTCAAGGATAAATTTGGATGCTAGAAAAATATGTTCCTAAATAACGTAGGGAGATTTATTGTAAGAACTTATAACAGCAAGAATGCATAGTGTCTAGTTCCCGTCGATGCAGAATTTGAGTGGAAGGTTGTAGTTAAAGTGTTAAGTACCTTTGTAATTTAAGCATCATACAATTGACTGAATTTAAGGATTGATACAAAATGGAGCTGTGCTGAGAGAACATTATTGCATGAAAAACATGAGAGACAGTAGAATGCAAAATGGTTTCATTCTTCTCATTTGTATGCTCAACTTAAGACCCAAATAATTCAAGATGTTGTAAAACTTGTGCATAAATTCCATTGTACTTCATGATAATCTTCATTCGTTGTTCTATTTTGTACAATTTAGTCTTTAGTTCCTGCATGTCAGCTATAATCTATGAACAAATTTCACAGTGTTGTCCTATGATGCACATACAATTAACATCCTCAATGGAGAAACCATCGACATTGAAAAGGTTTCCAATGGAATCTTCAGTATTGAATTGGTGAGTTGCAAACATGTCCTCTATCGCTAAATTAAGATCAAGCATGTTCTTTTTCGAGAACATGTTGTCTGCAGAAGGGGAAAAAACATAGTATCGTTAGATTTTAGATTATGTACATTATATTTTCAAAGGAGGTTGTTAGTTTCATAGCAATAAAATGAAAGCTAAAAATTTGGTCACATAGTCTATTGGTTTTTAGTATTATCACAGTTAATTACTATCAATATAATATCCAAACATGAGATGGTTGTAAAGCTCATACCAGTGAATTCATTCATTTGTGGCCGCCCTGGCTGCATGTCTGTGAAGCTGTCTACAATTGCAGTTGAATGTTTAGATGGACAATCACTAACATTGCATGGAGAAGTGCTTACATCAAGCATGTACTGAGTGGTAACATGGTTTGCATGAGTCTATCCATTTTTTCCACCGATGTCACTTGGATTTAAGGCTGAAATGTATTTCTTGACTATTTGGTCAAGTAAATTTGTATGTGGATAAGTATTCTTTGTAGGAACTTGTTTGAGTTGTGGGTTGAATACGTTTGATGCAAGTTGCTGATAAAAGTTGATTGAAATTTTGAAAGTAGCATTGTCAGATAAAGGAGTAAGACATTCATTTGCTGATGTGAGTAGCCAAAGTGGTCTTGCAATGATGAAAACTAGGAATTGTGTGAGTAAGTTCAATGGAGATATAGGAAGCTTTGTGGTCGGAATCGGGGACAACACATTGATTTGGAATGGGAGCTATACTACTGCAGTTGTTGAAAGTACTATTTTCATAGGACTGTTGTGGATCAAGATATTTGGATGCAAGTTGAGAACTACAACTATTTTCCATAGTAGAATTGTCCAAGTACTCTTTGTTCCAACTACTTGCACTTTGAATCAAATTGCATGGCATTAAATTGCTATAGTCAAAATATGTTCTTTCTGTAACTCCTTTTATGGATTTGGCAGCTTTATCATAGGCATTAGCTGCTTCTTCAACCATGTAAAATGTTCCAAACCATCGACATTTCTTATATTGAGGGTCCCTAATTTCTGTAGCGTAATGACCCTAAGAACGTTTCCTAACACCTTTATATTTGTTTTTCTTTTTAAAACATTTGAAACTCCTGGAATTCAAATTTATCAGGTGTCCCAGGTGGACTTTTGTAGAATCTTCAGAACTTGATTACTTCAACAATTTGTCCATATTATTTTTGGATTGTCGAATTCATGTATATATTTTCACTAGGAAAACTACAATGCTTAGTGTGTGGTCGTTTTTCTCAGTTTGCAATTCAAAGGAGCTTGAATCCACTGCGCAACATCAAAAGAAGGTTTGCTTCCAAAAATTGTTCTGACTGAATAGCTATATTCAAAATCTGGAATTCCTTTCATTGTTTTGTCCACCTAGCAGTTGTATCATAATTATTAACTGCGTGTTCAGCTAGTAGAGTATGATCAACTATGCGTAGGACCGAAGGTCTCCTCTATTTTCATGCAAAACGTTGACATTAACATTCTGTGGCATAACATTATATAGTGTGCACTGACTTATGAGAAGTAGTAGAAGAAAAGTAGTACATTGCATGTCAGTAATGTGAAGAATAGGGGAGTATCCTTGACTAGAATGAATAGAAAAATTAGAATGCACATTCTATGAAAAGAATAACACCCCCATATGGCACACTGACAATATTAATTATAGGTTCCATTATTTGTGAAGATGAACTATTCTATTCTTTGACAAACTAGATAAGTGACAACAATCTACATTTAGTTAGCATATCTTTCATGTTGCAATGTACACAAGGTTGAACTGCTACTTGAATGTTATGTGGAATTTAATTTCAAAATGCTAGACAGTTTAGGAGTGAACATCAATTATTTGGCTAAGTACTAAAATTGCAAAGATTTTAACTTTATAAATGTAAAATATTTATTTGCTTTTCATTTTATTGGCTTCATTCTTTAACACTAGATTGTATTAACTTTGATATTAACATATTTAAGATTTGATAAAGAAATTAGAATCAATAATAATAATAAAACAAAAGGGAAATCATATTATAACATGTGATATTGCTATTAGGATTCAACTGTGTAGTTTTTTGAGTCAAACTCATTGACCCACGATTCATGAGTAGTGGTTCACACGAACCCATCTCTCATGAGAATGAATGGAACACTTAGCACTCATTGGATCTAGGTGATGCACACAGAGGTGAAGCACCGGGACTTCCCGGGAGGTCACCCATCCCAGTACTACTCTAGCTCGAGCGCGCTTAACAATATCTCCTACTTATCAATATTATAACATGTTTTTTTTTTCTTTTTATCATTTCTCTACTATTTTATAGGGTAAAATAAAGATCTTCTTATATATTTTTATAAAGCAAAATTAAACTCTATTATACAAAGTTCTATTTTATATTTTATAAAAGAGAATTACATTGTAACATTAAAATTTCATGACTATTTTATAAAATTAAATTTTTAATTTTTTAATGACTTTTATAAAATTAAATTATCATTTTTCTAATAGAATAATATGACAATATAAAAATGGTATATTTTTAGATTCAAATAAAACAAATAAATCTTCCTTTATCAAACCAAATCACATTATAAAGAATAAATATTTATATTTTCCCTTTTTAACTACTTTATAGAATAAAGCAAAATAAAATTACATTATAAATTACAAACAACTTTATTGTAACTTTAAACTTATATTATAAGATAAAATGAAGAAATGTACCATCACCAACCAATTAAACTATACAGTTTAAATTTCGTATGACTGATGTTGGCAATCGACAAAGATAAAGATTATATGAAAATAAGAGGAAGATAAGGAAATGTGCACACCCTAAACAAAATCGGGTATTCAGAAAGAATATATTTCTCTATGCCGCACAAGTGACAAATGGAGCTTTGACTAGTGTAATTGTTTCATGAAATAATCTAGATTGTGTCGAAGAGAACACAACCACCTTCGATCTCTTATGAGATTGTGTCAAAGTGGGACACAACCACCTTCCATCTCTCATATATTGAAATAATTTAGAACAGGGAAATCTCGGATTAGGAAAGATCGTCTTTTCATGTTTGATTAAAAAGCGTTATTAAAATTTGAAGGCCTGCACACTTTATCTTCTCTGTTATTTTGTCAAACTAGGTTACCAATTCCCCTTCGAAACACAAAGGAGAACAATGGGAACAAAACTGTGAATTTGAAAATGCATATTGATCGCAAGGAAGCCCTCAACAACATTATGTATATTATCAATTGCAGGACTGGTTTTTGCCTGTGTTCCTTGCATCCAAGAGATGGTTTCTTCATATCATCGTTCATTTCTCCTCTATTGGGAGAAAACAACTTTTTATTTCTAGAGGAAGGATTGCCTATGAAATCTGGATATATAACTGTAAATGCATCTTCCAAAGCAAGATTGTTCTATGCATTTTATGAAGCCACAAAACCCACATCAATTTCTCTTTAGGATGTCATTTCTATTTGTTTCTAATTTCTGTTACTTTTTTCACCAAATCCATGCTACCAGTAGAGTTCAATCCTAGCATGTTGTGGGATTTTGTTCACCTAAGGTTTGGTATATGTTTTGTGATCTCGTCTTGTCATCTAGTTTGTATTTGGTAGATTTCAGACGTTAGTTGTCGTATTCTTCTCTTTTACTTCTGCTAAATGCTAAACATTTCTCGTTGCAAGACTTTTCCTTAAATGCTACACTGCGGATTCTATAAACAAAGTTTGTTTGCTAGAAATTTTGGATAGAAATATTGGGTGCAAATGTTCTCTGTTGTCTTTTTTTTCGACTATGGTTTACTTCACTGTTTGGTACTTAATTTTTTTCATGGTGGAGGTTGAACATTGGCTCTAGGAAGTCCTACTACATGAATTGGAAGACACTGAATGATTGTAAATCATAAAATTCAAAGAAATGTTTATTTGTTTTAATTTTTAAAAATTGTATTTGGCTAGGGTTTCAATCCTATTTTTTATCAGAAGTGAATGACGACTTCTGCATCAACAACCAGAAAGAATACATATCCATTCTTTTTAATGGAAAATCAAAGAGGACTGAGAAATCAGATCACAAAGGTTAAATTTTTAATTTATGCATCATGATTCTAAAAACTTTTATTCCAGGGCTAAACAAAAGAAATGCTTACGTCAATGTTTTTGCACTCTTCTGAGAGCTTCCATGGCTGAAGTAGATGTTGAAAATCAATAAGGCGAGTTGCAAGCTCTGTAAAGAGTGTCCAAACAATGAAAATAGTATCCCGGTTTTCTATAATTTTCCATTAAATGTGACCATCAAAGAATGCCAGAGAAAGTCGTTCATAGCAGCTTCATTGAATGCAAGTTTATCTGATCACCAGTTTTACTCTAAATATATATGCATGTGTTGGGCATTGCTTGTACCCGTTGCAACAGTCGAGGATAAATATTTGCATCTGTACATAGATTTCTCTATTTTTTCAAGAATTGTAATAATATTTGTAACCTCCCAAAGCATACGAGGCTATAGCGTTCTATTGATTTTGTTGGATTTTCTTGCAAAATCATCATTTTAGACCTACCACTTATCACGGAAATCAAAATGGCATAGCTTTCACGCAAAAAAACCACCACATTTTTCGTTAATAATTGTACCTTTCAGAACTGTTGAAAATTTATTTCTGCGACAAGCATTCCAATTCTCAAGATCGTTCTAGATTTCACATTAATACCACTCTATTCCCAACACAGAGGGCCCTGCAGAATAGGATATTCTACAGTTGCGAAAAATTAAAAAAATTTAATTTCCCGCTGAAACAATGATTGTTCATTGTACACACCAATTACATAATGGAAATAAGCTTTTCTAAAATATTTGAAAATTGTTTAAAATTGAAGACATTAGATATAATGCCATGTTCTCAACAAATTCTAGCATGCGATTGGACAAAGAAAATGTATAAAGAGCATCCAACGGGTGCTATAATTATCCTGCCTTTCGCAGGAACTAATAACTAATGCGTATAAGCTCAAGGATAAATTTGCATGATAGAAAAATATATTCTTGGTATTTTGGGAACAAAGGAGAAAGAGATGTAGGAACATAATTTTAAGGATATAAGGTAATCTTAGACCTTTATTAGAGGGATGTTAATGAAAGGAAGCCAAGTGCGGAATAAAATTTCCAAACACTAAATCTAATAGGAGAGATGATGTAGAAATTTGTTACAAACCCTTAAACTATTGAAAACTAGATAAATATGTGCAAAATCATATTTAAGCATATTAACTCACAACACCAATATACGAGGGAAAACCCTTTTCAAAAAAAAAACCCACACTTCAAAAGCCAGACTCAATTGTATGATCAGCAACAACAACAACAATTACAATACAATGCCTACAACCAATGCTCATCAGGAGTAAATACAATAGCAGAGAATTCTAGAAAATATTCGACACATAAACTCTCCTTAGAAAATATCCAACCTGTCATCATGAAATACACTAAGAAGGTACATATTTATAGAGCTCAACAGAATTGGAAAGAGCCCATGATTTCCAAAACCATCTCTAATGCCAAAGAGCTACGTGGTGTCAACTTGCTAAACCAATGACATGTTGCACATAGAAATATCGAATGTAACAAAGCATAACTCATCCATAACAGGCACCTTTCCATATGCAACACCTACCTCACACCACTTGTCAAAAGTGAACTCTACCACAAAAATCAATTGCCAAAAATTAACTCTCCATGGCTCTTCCACTAAACTAGTAACTTCCATAGTCATAGTAGAAATTTGTTATAGTTTCAACATAGCAACTTATGACACTAGCTCCTTAATTTTAGGACTTCCAAAGTGGGTTGAAAATAAATAAATAAATAAATAAGCCAATAAGCTTTGTGTAGGAACTTTGCTCCTAAAAATGACTTCTCTTCCCGGATAGTTGTTAGCCCCTCTGTTGTTGGTTTTTCTTTTCTGGCGATGAAAAATCCTTTGGCTTTTTCCCCTGATTTTTCGATGGATATTAGCAGACAATTCTTAAATAAAAATAACAAGTTTCCTTGTTTTTTCCCCTCTTTTATCCCTCTATTTTTTTAGCCCCATTAACATCTTGAGTTTTCTCAACTTTAACCCTAGTCGTCTGGGAAAAATATATATAGCACAAATTGTAGCACAAAAGTAGCACAAAAAATTGCAAAAAAATCAAAAAGCAGAAAATTCGTATGATAGAAGAATTCCACAGTAACAGAGTAATCAAGGTATGATAATCTGATGTCTACTTTTCAATTCCATTTTGCAATCCTTGATGGTTGTCACAACTCATTGGTTCTCTGTATTGCATGACTGCAATATGAGATTTTGTTCATGCTTTCCATTTTGGCGTTTGCTTCATTTTTTGACCATTCATTAGGTGGATCCAACCCTTTAATGATTATCAATGGAAAACTGGTGGATCTTATTCGAATGTTGATCCATTTCAATTGGTCCACCTGCATGTAAAATTACCATAATAGTGTTAGTAATAACTGAGAGGGGGGGTGAAACAGTGGCCTCAAAAATATTTCAATTAATCAACCAAAAAACTTAGTACCACAATATTAAGCCTCTAGTTATCTTCAGTCCTATAAGATGAATGCCTTCAAATATACTTATCAAATAACTACTGCTCGGAGTGCTTTGTTAAACCTTACTCTTAATGTTTACCAAATAGCAGTCTTTCAATTTACCGAATGACAGTAAATAGCTTAGTGTATACCGATCAATCTGGATTAGTTACGTGTAATGCGAAACACTAAAGTAATGACTCATAAACATATTGACACATGGATTTTTAACGTGGAAACCTTGTTAAGGGAAAACCACTTGGGACTGGTAACCCAAAATTTTTACTCTTCTGAAGTGAGCTCGGTGAAGAGCCAACCCTGTTAAAGGTTACAAACACACTGTTAGTTGTGACCTTGTTAGAGGATTTAAAACATTAGTTTGTCACTTGATATCGGGCATCTCTATGCTACCTTTTATGACCAAACCCTGGTTTGTCAAATGGTATCTGACATCTCATGCTATCTTCATGATCAAACTTTTTGACTCCTTAGGATGTATCTCAATATAGAAAGGATCTTTAAATCCTACTCAGTTAAGAGATATTTTGAATCAATGATTAAACTGAAACAGTATGATCTGTTCACATATACAACTTATACTTGCAGATTTTTAGATCTATTGTAAGCTCATTAAAACATTCTGATCAATATATACTTTCAATACCTTTGCTCCACTTTTGTTCTGCTTGGTGATGCTATGCTCTGTTTCTCGGTGTCCGCAAAAAATCTTTAGCTCTTTCCTCAGCTTGATTGATCAGGATTGTATGAAGTTGTTCTTCATCAGTTTCTCTGCAACATCCTCTTTTTTATTCACTCCCCTTAATTCATAATGAATTAAGTTGTCTCTTTATAGACATGATATCACCGTTTCTCTCTTCTTGATTTTCTTGATCTTGGCGTGATCCGCAATATTAGCCAATCTTGATTTAAAGCATAACTCTTGTTTTATCTCATAGAAATCTTCTTGCCAACTGGACAAAACGGATTTAAATCCTTTACTTATCTCTAGCTTTATCTTGTCGATGAAAACAATGCTAACAACCAGTTAAGGCTACATTTAGCTCTGCCAGCTAGATATTTTATCGTTTCTATACTCCAGTTAACTTCAGTGTTTTAACTCTTTGATAGCTTCGGTCAACACTTCAGTTCTCCTCGGGCTTCTCTATCGGGGTTGTCTATCCGCCGAGGTTGTTTGTCCTTTGGGCTTCACTGCAAAGTTCTGCTCGTCAGTTAATACTATAATTTTGGCCGTTGGTAATGCTTGTGATTCCGCTCTTCAATAATGCTCATTGGTTTCTTTGTTGGGGCATCATTGTGACTTAAATTTCAGTGATCTCTATCTGTCGGGTTCCACTAGCCGTCGGTGTTTGAAGTTACTTAGTGAATGCTTGTATTTTATGCATTACTGAAAGCATAATCTTTATCTCGCTGATTCTCTGAAATCTTTGACACTTTGATTATAACCGATTAGATTATATCAAGTTGACATCAATGACAATACAATCCATTAACTGATTTAATGTCTTGCATTATCTTTCTGCATTTCAGTGATCAACTTAACATCTTCAAACATTCAATCAGTTGCATGTCATCAATCTCTCCCTTTGGCATTGATGGCAACACACTACATTATCATACTATAATATTTCTAATACAATATGAAATATAATTGTTTCATCAATCTTTCCTTTAATATAACTATTACAAATGTCTGGCTCTTAGTAAGCTCATATAGCTTAGATTTATTTCTTGCCAAGTGGATTCTTAAATCTTCAATCCCTTTACTGGATAGATGTAGCATCTTCTGTCTCTGTTCTAATATTTTCTCTGCCTTTACTATTCCTCTTCTTGATAATCTCTTTTTTCTTTGACAACAATCTCTCCCTTTGTTACTTCTCTCCCTTAGATGGATATTTCATATGTAATCAATCTCTCCCTTTGAATATTGATTAACTCTTCGTTTTGATTCCTAGGAACTTCTCTTCATGGATACTGATATAATATTTTCCAGATAATGAGATCATCTCTCCCTTATAATAATGAGAATCTCTCTCCCTTATGATAATGAGATCATCTCTCCCTTTGACAACAATGCCAAACAATTCTTCTATATCATCTTCCATCCCTTTATATAATATATTCCTTGATTTTCCCTATCCATCAACAATACATTGTCTCTAGTGTTCGGTGCAAATTTGTACCTTGTTGTGTACAGATGTATCTGTTGTTGTTCATATCGGTGTTGGAATCAACATGAATGATCTTCTGATCGTGTGTAGGCTGATGCAGCTTCCTAGTCAGCTTACTGACTGATAGACAAGGGTTGTACCCCTAGTCTCTATCTCAAGTGCTCAAATGTATCTTTCGATAATGGCTTGGTGAATATATTAGCTAATTGTAACTTTGATAGAACATATTCTAGTATCACCTCCTTTGCTTGCACTTGTTCTCTCGGATAGTGATACTTGATAGCAATATGCTTAGTCTTAGCATGCATGACTGGATTCTTAGAAATGTTAATTTCACTGGTATTATCACAATAGATAATCACTGCTTCAAGGATCTTCATATTCATACCTTCCAGCAACTATTTTATCCATGCAATATTGCAGTGATTTGCAGCAGCAGCCACATATTTTTCTTATGTAGTAGACTGAGAGATGCATCCTTCCTTCTTGCTGATCCATGTGACAAGTTTGTCACCCATGAAGAATTCTCCTCTAGTTGTGCTCTTTCGGTCATCAATGTTTCCAGCCCAATCAACATCTGTATAGACTTGTAGCTCAAATTTTCCTTATCTTTTATACCATAAGCCATAGTTCTCGGTGTTCTTCACATATCTCAGAATTCTCTTGACAACAGTCATATGTGATTCTTTGGGATTAGTAGAGAATCTTGCAACTGTTCCAACTGCATGTGCTATATCTAGTATGGTATGAACAACATACATTAGTTTGCCAATCATTGAACTATACAAGGTCTTATTTACCTCATTTGATTTGTCTTCTTTATTCAACTTACATCTGGTAGCCATAGGTGTTCCGACTGGCTTGGAATCTTCCATCTTGAATATCTTCAGCACTTCCTTGTTGTATTTGGACCGAATGATATATATGTATGCATCTTGTTGAAGAATCTGCAGACCAAGAAAAAATTTGATCTCCCCAAACATAGACATTTCAAATTCTTTGCTCATTTCATTAGCAAAGGATTTGTATAACATTTCATTTCCCCCAAAAATGATATCATCAACAAATATTTTGTTAATCTCTAAGTTCTGTTGATGATTAGTGACCAACACTTAGTCATTCAATTAGGCAGTTTTAGTTGGCTATCACTGTGGCCGACCTAAAACTATGCAAGGCCGAGCAACACGGCCGAGCAGTTTTTCAGTTTGCCAAGTTACATTGCCAAGCCGAGAAGGATACAGGGATGTTAAGTGCCGAGCGAAAGACAGTCAAGTGCCGAGCAGAATTGTTTTTGTATATTTGTCAGGAATGATACAAACTTCAAGGATAAGTGATCCGACCGACTTGTATAAGCTTTTTGGGCCGACTTATGTATGCATTTAATATTCTTCTACTAAGTTAGTTATACATTTAATTGTTTTATCCTATGCATGACCCATTGTAAATATTTAATTTTTTTACCATCATGGTATGGCTATTGGATCTTGATTGTTGATTTAGATCTCACTATCATATGTGTATAGCTATATTAGATTGCTTCAAAACTCTATTTTTTGTGTGTAAGAGACAACAGAGTAATTGTCTAAAGTGACTGCATTTTGAAGTGAAATGCATAGAGGGTTATTTTGTTCAGAAGCAGAGATCAAGCAGAGTATAATACAGTGAACAGTAGAGAATAGAAATATCAGATTATGAGATCATAGAGGTACTGAAAAGAGGAGATCTTTCATCAGCATCAAAGTGCATATCGAAGGATCAATACTTGAGACTTTTTAATCATTGTATCAGGTGAAAATCTCTTGATAGAGTGGTTTTAGTGGGCCTTTCTTTATCTCTTAATAGAGTGCTTACTTCATTGTAAGTTTAAATCCTTTAATAGGGTAGATTGTAATGATCTGAAGCTCTTAACCTGGTAGACCTTTCACAGGGTAGATTACATTTTGTAATCAAACATTGTAACCTTAACAGGTACACTTTATTATTACAGTAGTGGATAATTTTGTGGGTGTCATCCCCACCCTAGTTTTACCTATTTGGGTTTCTGGGTTACCAAGTTATTGTGTTATGATTTGTTTAATTCATCGTATGATTGTTATCTGAGTTTACTGAGATTACATTAGATTCGTGTATGTATGAATGTGGATCAGTTTGTTTCAAGTGTTTAATTTTGAAGATCTGATTCACCCCCCCCCCCTCTCAGTATATNTTGTTTCAAGTGTTTAATTTTGAAGATCTGATTCCCCCCCCCCCCCTCTCAGTATATTTCTTTCCCATTATTGTATTTCCAACAATTGGTATCAGAGCTCAATTCTCTAAAAGGGTCATAATCAACTTGAGAATACAGATCTTGAGATGGAGATCTACAAGATGGGTAAAGTCATTGAGAATCAAAAGATTCATATTCAGCTTGCACTACAACAGCTTGAGATTGCAAGACAAGAATTAAAGAAGTCCTTGACTGCAAGAAAAGATTTGGCCAAACTAATGAATGACACTTGTTATCAGGAAGAGGACACCACAATTCTGTTTCAGAATGGAGATTCTACTGAGAGCGATGCAGCAATAACAAATCTATTGGAAAAGAACAGTGCACTGTGTGAAGAAGTCAAAAATTTGAAAAAGGAACAAGAAGCCCAATCAATAAGAATGTGTGAAGTTGTTGAACAGAAAAAGAAAGTCGAAGATGACAAGGCTATGGCAGAAGAATACAAAAGAATGATGACTACCAGACTTGATGAAAGAACACATGATGTGCAAACATTGACAGTCAATCAAGTAGACATGGCAAATCAACTACTACTTGTGAATCAGGAGATCAATAGAAAAGACTTGGAGATTGTAAATCTTAGATCTAAGAACACTCAATTAAAAGATGAATTGAGATCTGAGAAAGAACTTAATAACAGAGTAAATGATCCGAGTGCGGCCATGAGCTATTTTGAACAACTGGTGGAAGCATCAAGAAGACCTAAAGATTCTTTTGGATTAGGTCACACTGAACAACATACAACCACTGAAGATGGAGAATCATCTAAGACAGGTGAAAGAAAGAATGCAAAGCCGTGAAACAAGAAACTTGTTTGTCACCACTGTGGAAAACTAGGTCATACAGCAAACATTTGCCAAAGCAAGAAAGGTAAGTCCAATCCGAAAACTAACTTGAATGGTTATTGCTTTAACTGTAATAAGTTTGGACATCAAGCACGTGAATGCAAGACAAAGGCAAGCAAAACACCTAGACTCAATGGAAATTTCTATAACTATCACAAATATGGTCATAGAGCACAAGATTGAAGATCTAAAGGTAAACAACAATGGACATCAAAGGTACAAGAGAATTAACCAAGAAAAGTCAATACTTACAATTGGGATTACAACACATGGCATAGTTTTCATTACTATGGTGAGTATGGACATGTTCCAAAAAATTGCATAAGGACACATTTCAGAGGAAAGTCTAAAAGTTGGATGAATGGAAGCCTAGTTTGTTACAGTTGTCTAAAAATTGGTCATACAAGGAAAGATTGCAAAACTAGAGTACCTACACCTACAGTTGAGAAAATTAGAACACAGATGAACAAAACATGGGTTAAGAAGTCTGAACCATGCAACAGTGAAGCTAATGAAGCCGAGGTCACCCAATCCAATGGATTAGGTGATCACATCATCTCCAACTAAGAGAAAGAGGTATATAAGGAACTGTATCTAAATTTCTTATCTTACATCAATTCCTAACATTAAATGTACAAGAGTCCATATTTGCATATGTTAAGATGCACCAAGACATATTTTGAAGACAGAATGCCCAGATGAGAAAATTGCACTATAGGCGTCGAGCATCTATAATGGACACTAAAGCCGAGTTCTTTAGTGAGTGCTGAGTTTTGTTGGCCAAGTGAAATTTTGTGAAGGCCGGGTGTAGTAAGCCGAGTGGGATGCAAGTTGTGTTAAAGCCGAGGACAGCTGGCTTGCACTAACTCAATGGGAAGAACATTCAATTCTTACCTACCTTGACCTTTCAAAGCTCATAAAGGATGAACAGTCGACATTTCATTTTTACCTTGCGATTTTACTATTTACGGAGCGGTTGAAGTGATTTGCAGAATTGATCTTAACGGAGCTAGCAACGAAGATTTCACCAGTGTGCCATCAGCAATCTTAAGGTGAACAGTGAACAGTGTGAAGTATTACTTGTCGAGGTACTCTATTTTCCATCTCTCAAACCCTAAATTTTAGAATTATGGCTGCAAGTTCTTCCGCACTAGCTAAGAGTATGGAGGGAGAACCAGAACAAATTTAGTTGATACGGAGTGATGAGTGTGAACCTCTCAACTTTCGATCCGTTCCTAAAAGTGCGATATAGAGTGATTTAACGAGAGCTCTCTCATCCATTCCACCCAAGGTACTTATGATTCATGATGTTCGATCATGTTATATGGTTAAGATTGGAGAAGTAGGAGATAGTGAATTGATGGAATCCTACAACAAATTGTGTGATAATGGAGTTCTGAAGGCAGAATTCAAACATTTAGCCGAAAAAGGGTTAACTCGTGCCCTAGATTTTCCCCAAGGTTTCAAAGATGAATGGATTAAGGTTATCCTTAGCCGAGTTCATGACATGTGCATGTGGTTGGATAATGGACCAGTCAAGATCACTAGAAGCATGATTCATTGAGTGACTGGATATCCTATAGCGAATGAAAAATGGACCATGAGGGATAACAGAAAAGAGGAAATTACATTGAACATTGGAGTAGTATGGAATAAAAGAGGTATGACTATCTCTATAATTACTGACCTAGAACTTGACTTTGGAGTAAGGGTAATTGCACACAAGTTCTATCAGTCCAACAGATTGGATAGTGTTCCTTGTACAGCAGTTGATCAGGCATGGAAAATTGTGAAAAAGAGTCACACATATGATCTTGCCGAGCTATAGCTGACACAGTTAGCTGAGAACCTAGCATCAATCAGAAAGGCTAAGAGCTCTTCATGTAAGTTTGGTTCTTTACTAGCATGTACATTTTTCTACATCCAGGACACATTTCCTACACTGGGAACTATTGTTTGGAAAAATGATAGACCCATTACAGTTCAGATTAGTGAATGTATAGAGAAATAAGGGAGTAACTTCAATAGCATAATGGGGAGCTATTTTGAAGAGAATGAGATTAAGAACTAGGATTCCTAAGTCACTAGTGGAGAAGCACTATGAGGAAATATGTTTTCTAGTTGATACAGATAATACTTATATCAAGGCAATGACTCCTAGGATAACATGCGTGGAACCATTTCCATATGAAATCAATATTGATGAAGCATCAACCGCCATCACTGCATTCCTAGCCGAGGCAATTGACACCACAGTAGAGATATTTGGAAATTTTGATAAAGCTAAGGCTAAGATTTCTAGAAGTTTGAATGAAGGAACTATGGAGAGGAAAAGAAAGAAGATTGTGAAAAACTTGAAGAAAGTGGTTGGCTTAGGTAGTGATGAAGAACCTGAGGATGCACCTCTAGGCCTGACCACTAGACAAGGTGAGGATATTTCTACAGAGGAGGAAGTAAGTGCGTCAGAAGAGGTTACTAAGAAAGCTAAGGGCAAGAAACCATCAATTGTTATAATAACCAAGCCGAGCAGAGCCAAACCCAAGATTACACCTCCTGCAGCTAATCGTCCAAGGACAAGAGCATCTACTGTTACTTCCCTAGTAGAAGTGCAAACAAAAGTGTATGGTAAAAGGAAATTTGCAGAAAGTAGTTCTGGAAAGGAAGCAAAGGTTTCTCCTAAGGCTGAGCTGAGTAAGTTAGCAAAGAGACCAAGAAGGAAATTAGATTTGGGGCCAGACAGTAATGAGGAGAAGACAGAAACTGATGAACCCAACAACATACCTAAAGCTCAATTCAAGAAACCAGCAAGTATTGATGAGGTATGTGACACTTTAAGGAATTCAGCAGGGTTAGCAAAATTTAAGTTCATTAAGTATGAAAAGTTGAAAATAGTAGATAGGCACAAAGTACAGGAAGCACTCTTGGACATGATGAGTACTTTCAAATTGACTCCTACAGAGATAGGAAATCATGTGCCTGATGAACTTTATGATTTTCTGTCAAGCAAATGGGAATTTGCACTTGCCACCGACAGATAGATCAGGGAAGAAAATCTAGCCAAGATAATACCTGAGTTAATGTTAGAATAGGTAGAAACCTATTCTCCCAAGAACACCTGCATGCATAACCCTGCCACATGGAAGAAGTAAAGAATAGAAGACAAGAAAAATCTATGGAGGCCAAAAATCTAGAGGCATCATATGCACAAGAAAACAATATATTAACAATATGTTTCAAGATGTTACAATGCTTTGTGAAAACTCCTTATGAAATACAAAGAGGTGAATACTTCTAAAAGGAATCACAAAACCCTAGAAAGGAAACCCTAAGGTAAGCTTAAGCAACTAGAGTGAATAGGTGAGTTAGTAATTAGATCATAATGATTTAATTAATAACCCAAGAGACTATTACTCTAACACGCCCCCTTAAGATAAGCTTAGGGGGAAGCAAAAACCTAGGAGACTACTGTAGAAAGTAGGAAAGAAGGGTCCCATCAAGAAGGCTTGATCAAGTACCCAATACAAGAAATCTCTATAAAGCGGGGAAATAGGGAAAACCCAGTGGGAAAAACTCTACCCCAAAAAGAGATGGACTAGATGAAGGAAACAAAGCCTCCAATCTAGGGAAATGTCCCAAAGAAAGGAACAAGAAAGAGTAAGAAGCATCTCCGAAGCATGAAGCTGTAAACACTGTCAAAAGAAACTGCTGGAACCCCCACTGAAAAAGTGCATGACCAGGTAGAGAAGACAAAGTCTGAAGAGCTGATCAATCGAAGAGGTGACCTCCAAAAGTAGGAATGAACAAGTGTCTATATAGTAGATGAACCATCTCACCGAAATGCATAGGTGCCTAGCCACTACATCCGCCTAGTACATAGGAACAAAAACTTTATACATAGATCACTCAATCGAACCAAGGAAGCAATAGAACCAACATGTGAACCCCCCCCCCCCCCATAATGTTGAACAGGGAGAGGGGTGACAGAAACACTAAAATGCAATGCCAGAAACATCTGTAGGAAGAAGAATCAGGAACACCAATAGTGCAATAGAAGTACAAGCATAGGATAAAGGGCAGTGTACAGACACATAGCATGGGCTAATGTCATGGAAGGTATGCTCACTTGACAAAGGTGGATGAGCACAAAAGGAAAAACATCATAACCCTCCATGGCATTTTATAACTGAGTGCGAGTATAAACAAACACAAGGTGCTCAAAATTATAGATATGCAAAAGTAGGCACTTTATCTCAGTGCATTTATAGAAAAGAGAATGCTACAGAAGAGAAGCATACAATGCTCAGAAGTCAAAAAGAAGAGTGAGCCAGAAGAACAAAAGAAGAGATCCCAAGACCTGTAGAACCTAAGTAATCTGCCAGAGTGCAAAAGTGAAAAACTCAGAGGAGAAATAACCTAGAGAAGAATCTGGAAAAAATACCCCTACAACTAAAAAGCTCACTAAACCAACTTTCTGACGATATCTGGTTTGCCAAAAACAAAGTCTGGATGAGCAAGATATGGCTCCCGGAAGGCAAAAAATAGACATCAGACTTTGACAGAAAAAAACACTATCAAAATAGCATAACCCAAAACCCCAACCTCCATCATCAGAAATATCTGGGAAAGAGCTTTCCAATGATACAAAGAAGTCAAAAAAATACCTCTGTATGCTCCAGATAGAGCGAAAGCAACGTCAAGAGGTCAGAAAGGCTCCAAAAACAAATTTAAAGCCCCTGGGGCTAAAAAAAAAAATCCTTGGGCGCATGGCGCGTGCAGGGTGCTGGAGCATAGCTCCCGGTCGCTAATAGGACCATCGGCCAGTAAAAAGGGCCCGCGGGGATTAAACACCCGGGCGAGCAGAGCGGCGGTGGACCTACGCGGAGGAGTCCCGGCGGAGCTGGGAGGCAGCGGGGGCAGGGAGGCGGTAGGCGCCGGAGCGGAGGCCAGCGGGGCCGACAGCGGTAATGTGCAGGGCGGCGAGGGCTGCAGAGGTGGGTGGGACACAAGATGTGCAGCCAGCGACGGCCGGGCGCTGGCCGGGTCGCAGTGGTGCGGCGACGGCGCCTGGGCAAACGCAATGGCTGCATTTTTAAACAAGCCAAAAAATATTTAAAAATGATGTTTTTTTTGTTTTTTTCTCAGTTTCTATGCCTGTACGGCATTGGAAACCAAATTTTTTTTTCCTCAGAGCCAAGTTGTCCAAAATAGACAAGTTTTAAAAGGATTCTGGAGTTTTTGGGTGCTCTAAGCTCAATGGAGATGTCCATTTGAGCCCAAAATGACCAGAAACAAAGCCCACTTCTAAATCCACATAAAAACTCTAAAAATGCTAGAAAAACCTCTAGCTTCTGAAACACTTCAACAAAAATATGAACAACGAGCAGCAAGATGGTTCTGATACCATGTTAGAATAGGTAGAAACCTATTCTCCCAAGAACACCTGCATGCATAACCCTGTCACATGGAAGAAGTAAAGAACAGAAGATAAGAAAAATCTATGGAGGCCAAAAATCCAGAGGCATCATATGCACAAGAAAACAATATATTAACAATATATTTCAAGATGTTACAATGCTTTGTGAAAACTCCTTATGAAATACAAAGAGGTGAATCCTTATAAAAGGAATCACAAAACCCTAAAAAGGAAACCCTAAGGTAAGCTTAAGCAACTAGAGTGAATAGGTGAGTTAGTAATTAAATCATAATGATTTAATTAATAACCCAAGAGACTACTACTCTAACAGTTAACTTCCAAACAAAGAACCAAATTCATTGAGGATTATAAGAGTAGGTTTGTTCCTAAACTCAGAGGCTATGTTGTTCTGAAGAATGATATAGAAGGTGTAGTATAGCAAAGCATAAGGATTTGGAAAGAGATCTTTGCACTGATCATTCCAAAAGACAAGAAATTTGGTGAAGGGACATCTGAGCAAAAGACCAAAGAAGCTGAAGTAAAGGCTACCCCTGAACCATAGATACTTCAAGATCAAGTTGCAATAGAACAGGACAAGACCAAAGATGCTTTGGATGAAACAAATTTTGTTGATCTGACTGCAGACAGTCCTATGGATTATATAGTTGATGATTCAAGCAATTTAAATGTTGAGGAACAATAGATGCCGGGTGGAAAAGACACTAATTTTCCTATTTAGGCAGCTGATACTGAAGAAGAAAAGTCTACAGCATCTGGTGAGAAAATTGAAGTTGTCAATAATCAACAAAGTGAAGGGCAACAACAAAAAAATGAACAAGAGGTAACTTCATAGAATCCACCTATTTTAGAGGTTGTGAAGACAATTTTAGATAGTGGAGTAGTGATAAAAGATATTGTTGATAAGCCTAAAGAAGAAGAGGCAGCGCAAGTGTTGGTTGATCTACCACACTCTGCATCATCCACTCCCATAAGTCGTAAAACTGGTGGTATGCCGAATCCACATACTATATTGACAGAATTGAAGGAGGCATTGGATATTGACACTGTCAAAGGGAAAGATATTATGTTGCCGAGCATAATTTCTCCAGAATTGAAGAAGAAGAAAATCTTGAAGAAGAAGTCTCCGATTTTAGATGTAACATTAGATGAGGTCATTGTCATTCCACAATGGAATCCCACTGAGTTATCTTTTGAACAAATTGGGACTCTTCAAGAGTTACTTAAGAGGAAGAAGAGACAGGAAGAGATGAAGATTGAACAAAAGCAAAAGCAGGTGTTGCATGACATCAAAGACATATTTACAAAGGCTTTTGAATTAGAGAATGAAATGCCTAAAGCTCCAATCATTGATCAGTTAGTCAACATTGTACAGAAGGTAACAGATGAGGACATAGACAGCAATGAGAAGCTTTCGCAATGGTCTAGGAGAAGATTTGAGAGCAAATTTCTCGAGAATATCTCAGAAGAAATTGCCACTAGACAGGTTGAACTTTTTGTTCTTGTAGAAACTTTAGAGAAAGTTACAGCCAATGTTTATACTTTGTATAGGAAATTATGTGATGTTGAATTTTTCACAAAGGATAATCTACAGCTTGTTGAGAAGCTATAGTTAGATTTAAGAGCAATTGGTACTACTTTAGGTAAAGATACTACTTCTAGTTCTTTACATCTTAATAAGTTGATAAATGCACAAAGGAGCATAACTGAGCTTATGGCTGAAGATGGTCGAATAAGGGCCAAGTTGATAACTATTCAGACAAGCTTGTTGCCTCACTTGGAGGTAATACATAAGGAAATTTCAAAAGAAAAGGAGTTATCACAAAGCAGTGCAAATCTATCAACTGCAGAAAGTCTAGTGAGTCTAGCTGCCGAGCTAGAAATAAAACTGGAAGTTATGAAGAGTGCAAAGGAAAGCTGGGATACTACATTTGAATCCACCCTGCAACTTCATAAATTTTTTTTGGATAAGTACAACTTAACCCCACCGGCAATCAGTGATAAAAAAGGGGGGAAGTTAGTACAGAAGTTGGTAAGGAAGTATGAACGGATATAGAATGATACATCAGTACAGCAAAGGTACACTTGTATATAATTTTTGAAGGCATTGTAAACTTTTTGTATAAGTATATTCCTAGGGGGAGTACTTAGCGTACTTAGAAGTAATGATAAGTGTTTTTGCCACTAATATCAAAGGGGGAGATTGTTAATCTCTAGGTTATGTTGATGATTAGTGACCAACACTTAGTCATTCAATTAGGCAGTTTTAGTTGGCTATCACTGTGGCCGAGCTAAAACTATGCAAGGCCGAGCAACATGGCCGAGCAGTTTTTCAGTTTGCCGAGTTACATTGCCAAGCTGAGAAGGATACATGGATGTTAAGTGTCGAGCAACAGACAGTCAAGTGTCGAGCAGAATAATTTTTGTATATTTGTCAGGAATGATACAAACTTCAAGGATAAGTGATTCGGCCGACTTGTATAAGCTTTTTGGGCTGACTTATGTATGCATTTAATATTCTTCTACTAAGTTAGTTATGCATTTAATTTTTTTATCCTATGCATGACTCATTGTAAATATTTAATTGTTTTACCATCATGCTATGGATATTGGATCTTGATCGTTGATCTAGATCTCACTATCATATTTGTATAGCTATATTAGATTGCTTCAAAACCCTATTTTGTGTGTGTAAGAGACATTAGAGTAATTGTCTAAAGTGACTGCATTTTGAAGTGAAATGCACAGAGGGTTATTTTGTTCAGAAGCAGAGATCAAGTAGAGTATAACACAGTGAACAACAGAGAATAGAAATATCAAATTATGAGATCATAGAGGTACTGAAAAGAGGAGATCTGTCATCAGCATCAGAGTGCATATCGAAGGGTCAATACTTGAGACTTTTTAATCATTATATCAGGTGAAAATATCTTAACAGAGTGGTTTTAGCAGGCCTTTCTTTATCTCTTAACAGAGTGCTTACTTCATTGTAAGTTTAAATCCTTTAATAGGGTAGATTGTAATGATCTGAAGCTCTTAACCTAGTAGTAGACCTTTCACAGGGTAGATTAAATTTTGTAATCAAACATTGTAACCTTAACAGGTACACTTTATTATTGCAGTAGTGGAGAATTTTGTGGGTGTCATCCCCACCCCAATTTTACCTATTTGGGTTTCTGGGTTACCAAGTTATTATGTTATGAGTTGTTTACTTCATTGTATGATTGTTATCTGAGTTTACATTAGATTCATGTATGTATGAATGTGGATCAGTTTGTTTTAAGTGTTTAATTTTGAAGATCTGATCCCCCCCCTCTCAGTATCTTGCTTTCCCATTATTGTATTTCTAACATATTTTAGCAATCAGAATATTACGATCAGTATCTTCTTTGAAGTATAGATTTCTATTTTCACTTGTTCTTACAAAATCAATGCTAATGAGATAGGAGTGAAGTCTTTCATACTAGGCTCTAGGTGCTTGTTTCAATCCATACAAGGCCTTATGTAGTCTACATACAATGTTCCTCTTGTTTGGATCAACAAACCCTTTTGGTTGTTCAATGTATACCTCATCTCCCAGTATTCCATTTAGGAATGCAAATTTAACATCCATCTGGTATACCTTGAATAATATAAATTCAACATAAGCAAGTAAGATTCTTACTCCTAGTCTAGCAACAGGTGCAAAGGTTTCTCTATAATCAATACCTTCTTCTTGTGCATACCCCTTGCATACTAATCTTTATTTGTTTCTTGTGACTTCTCCATTCTCATTCAGCTTGTTTCTGAATATCCATTTGGTACCGATGACATTCTTGTCATTTGGTCTCGATACTAGTGTCCATGTACTATTCTTCTCAATCTATTCTATTTCTTCATTCATAGCACTGACCCATTCTTCATCCTCAAGTGCAGTATTAACAGATTTAGGCTCAGAATCACAAAGTAAACATCCAGTGTTTAGTGACTTACTTTTTGTTCTCATTCCAGCCTTCTTGTCTCCTATTATGATTCAATTTTATGGATGATGTCTTCTAATATACTTGGAAATTTTTGGTTCATCTTTTTGTCCATCATTCTGATCATCTTCTTGACCTTTGTTCTGATCTCCATCGCTTGGTACATCATCTTGAGTATTATCCTGATTTTTGGTAACTGCAGCCTGATGCTCAGGTGCAATGTTCTGTTGCTCGGGAGCTATACACTATTTCTCGAGTAGAGTGTCAGGCTCTTCAGTATAAATAAACCTGTTTTAGTCCTCTGGTTCCCTTTTGCTTTCCTTATCATTCTTTTCTATCTTTACATTTGCACTTTCAATGATCTTGTTAGATGACTTGTTTAGACATTTATAAGCCTTGCTTTTGGTGGAATACCCTAGAAAGATAACTTCATCACTTTTGGAGTCAAGCTTTCCATTTCTATCATCCTTCAAGATATAACATTGACTACCAAAGATTCTGAAGTAACTTACATTGGGTGTGTAACCATACCAAAGCTCATAGGGTGTCTTCTTTGTGTCCTTCAATTGTACTATGTTCAATGTGTAGACAGCAGTACTGACAGCTTCCCTCCAGAAAGTTTGAGTGATACTTTTCTCAATCATCAATGTTCTTGCACGGTCAACAATTGATCTGTTTCTCCTCTCAGCAATTCCATTTTTCTATGGTGTCCTCGGTGTAGAAACCTGTCTTTTAATTCCATGCTCATTAAAGAAATTAGCGAATTCATCTGGAATCAATTCCCCTCCTCTATCTGACCTTAAGCATTTCAATTTCTTATCACTTTATTTTTCTACCATATTCTTATACCGTTTAAACATCTTGAATGCTTATGATTTATCTTTTAAGAACATAACTGTCATCATTCTAGAATAATCATCAACAAAAAGAATGAAATACATATCTCCATAGTAACTCTTTGTCCTCATGGGTCCACATAGATCAGTATGGACTAATTATAGAATTGCATTAGATGTATGGGTTTTACTCTTGAAACTAGACTTTGTCATCTTGCCTTTTTGACAGTTCTTGCACATGATATGCTCGGGCTTTGTCATGCTCGGTAAGCCTCTGACATTCCTTTTATTACTTATCTTAATCATGTTGTCAAAATTCACATGACATAGTCTTTTGTGCCACAACCATATGTCTTCGTTTCTAGCCATTAAACAAGTGGTGTTAATGTCATCAAAGATTGAAAATGTTACCTTTTGTTTTCTCACCAGTTCTGATCAACCTTCTTGATTCATTGAAGATCTTTGCCTTCTTATTTTCAAGTGCTACTCAGTGACCTGTATTGTTCAGCTGTGAAACACTTAACAGATTATAATTCAGTCCTTTTACCCAATAAGCATTTTCACATTCGATCAGGTTAATCAACATTATGGTTCCTTTACCTTCAACTAGACAAGGTATGTCATTTCCCATTCTTACTGAACTACCATTATAGTATTCAAAAGTTTCAAACTTTTTCTTATCACCGGTCATGTGATGAGTGCAGCCACTCTCTATGATCCAGATATCATTCTTACTAACCTTAGATATGAGTGCATTTTCTACATACATTTCTTCTTCTTGATCTGAATCATCCTTCATGGCTACAAATACCATCTCAATGTCTTCTTCAGATTCGGTTTCAGTATCATCAGCTCTATTCTTAGCTAGGTAACAAGCTTTCTTTCCTTTGTCCTTGTAGTCTCGGGTATCTCTTCTTTCAGATTGTCGGTTGCTTCGGTAATATCTATTATCACCTCAGTCAAACTTCTTTTCATATGTTCTATCATTACTTATGTCATCTTTTCTTCTATTTGGACATCTTGCAGCAAAGTGTTCAACCTCTTTACAATTAAAACACACAAGTAGTAATTTACATTTGTATCTACCTTTGCCTCTCTGCAGTCTTCTTTCCATTAGTGCTTCAATCTCATCAAGTCCTTGATCCTCATTATCACTTTCACTATCATTTCTAATAGCATATCTATGACTTCACTTACTTATTTTCAAAGAAAATTTGAATCCAGATTCTATAGATGGTAAGACACTGTTATCAAATTTATTCATCTTAAATGAAATCAGTCTACCAATTAGACTATGTAGAGTAATTGTAGTGTTTGCAACTGCTCTCATTTCTTGAATAGCATAAACTCTAATAGCATATATAGGCAGTAGGGTTCTTAAGATTTTACTTACCACTGTCTCCTCTTCAAGTACATCTCCAACTCCCCGGATAGCATTGACTACCTCTTTGATTCTGCAGCTATACTGGGTGATATTTTCTCCTTCTTTCATCCTCAGGTCATCAAACCTCCCTCTTAGGCTTTCTGCCTTGACTCTTAATACATTAGCATCTCCTCCATGTACCAGCTTCAACTTATCCCACATTTGCTTTGTAGAGGTGCAGGTTTGGACATCTTCAAACTCTGCATCAGAGAGTGATGAGGAAAGTTCTATCATCATGCAATTATGCTCATATTTTTCTCTTAATTGCTCAAGAGTATCAGGCCATGTAGGCAACACATATTCAGTATCAAGGTGTTGAGTAACATCATTACCAATACCTGATAGGTGGAGTCTTATTCTCCTTTGCCATGATGCAAAGTTGTATTTATTCAACTTGGACACATCTCATTTTCTCATCTTGTGATCTTTTGCTTGAGTTGTTAAACTCCCTTTCTACGCACACAAGCTCTGATACCAATTGTTAATAATACTTGAGAGGGGGGGGTGAATCAGTGGCCTCAAAAATATTCCAATTAATCAACCCAAAAACTTAGTACCACAATATTAAGCCTCTAGTTATCTTCAGTCCTATAAGATGAATGCCTTCAAATATACTTAT
>MU225113.1:1833428-1844046 GCA_018584345.1 Thuja plicata | reverse complement strand
TTAATCAACCCAAAAACTTAGTACCACAATATTAAGCCTCTAGTTATCTTCAGTCCTATAAGATGAATGCCTTCAAATATACTTATCAAATAACTACTGCTCGGAGTGCTCTGTTAAACCTTATTCTCAATGTTTACCGAATAGTAGTCTTTCAATTTACTGAATGACAGTAAATAGCTTAGTGTATACCGATCAATCTAGATTAGTTATGTGTAATGCAAAACACTAAAGTAATGAATTATAAACACATTGACACATGAATTTTTAACGTGGAAACCCTGTTAAGGGAAAAACTACTTGGGACGGGTAACCCAAAATTTTCACTCTTCTGAAGTGAGCTCGGTGAAGAGCCAACCCTGTTAAAGGTTACAAACACACTATTAGGTGTGACCTTGTTAGAGGATTTAAAAGATTAGTTTGTCACTTGATATCAGGCATCTCTATGCTACCTTCTATGACCAAACCATGGTTTGTCCAATGGTATCTGACATCTCATGCTATCTTCATGATCAAACTTTTTGATACTCCTTGGGATGTATCTCAATATAAAAAGGATCTTTAAATCCTACTCGGTTAAGAGACTTTCTAAATCAATGCTTAAACTAAAACAGTATGATCTGTTCACATATACAACTTATACTTGCATATTTAAAGATCTATTGTAAGCTCATTAAACCATTCTGATCAATATATCTTTTCAATACCTTTGCTCCACTTTTGTTCTACTTGGTGATGTTATGCTTTGTTGCTCGGTGTCTGTAGAAATCTTTAGCTCTTTCCTCAGCTTGATTGATCAGGACTGTAAAAAGTTGTTCTTCATCAGCTTCTCTGCAACATCCTCTTTTTTATTCACTTCCCTTAATTCATAATGAATTAAGTTGTCTCTTTATAAACATGATATCATCGTTTCTCTTCTTGATTTTCTTGATCTTGGCGTGATCCGCAATCTTAGCCAATCTTGATTTAAAGAATGACTCTTGTTTTATCTCGTAGAAATCTTCTTGCCAACTAGACAAAACAGCTTTAAATCCTTTACTTATCTCTAGCTTTATCTTGTCGATGAAAACAATGATAACAACTAGTTAAGTCTATATTTAGCTCTGCCAGCTAGATATTTTGTCATTTTTGAACTCCAGTTAACTTCGCTGTTTTAACTCTTTGATAGCTTCGGTCAACACTTCAATTCTCCTCAGGCTTGTCCGTCGGGGTTGTCTGTCCTTTGGGCTTCATTGCAAAGTTCTTCTCATCGGTTAACACTGTAATTCTAGCTGTCGGTAATGCTTGTGATTCTGCTCTTCAGTAATGCTCGTCGGTTTCTTTGTTCGGGCATCACTGTGACTTAACTTTTGATGATCTCTGTCCGTCGGGTTCCACTAGTCGTCGGTGTTTGAAGTCACTTAGTGAATGTTTGTCTTTTATGCATTACTGAAAGAATAATATTTATCTCTCTGATTCTCTGAAGTCTTTGACACTTTGATTATAACCGATTAGATTATATCAAGTTGACATCAATGACAATACAATCCATTAACTGATTTAATGTCTTGCATTATCTTTCTGCATTTTGGTGATCAACTTAACATCCTCAAACATTCAATTAGTTACATGTCATCATATAGGTTGGTGTATCTTGAGGGAATATTGTCAGTACTGATTCTTAGGCGAGGTGATTGAAGGAATATATTGCTCTCCCACACAAGTCTTCTTAGCTTAAATTATCTTGGATATAACATCTGGTTTTGATGAACTATGATACTCTATCATGCATGTATCCTAATGTGATGGAGGCCAAGGTTGTGGTTAGTTCTTGTGGGCATGATAGGTATTTTGGGACTACTGGTGTGAAGAGGTTGAAAAGTGGCGTATGATTGACAATGTGCCTAGTACGATGTGTTTGGATATGAATGTTGTTGAGGATGCATTGTAGGGAGGTTGTGTCGGGGATGATTTTTAACATGGTGGTTGCTAAAATCAATGAGGCTGTCCTTATGGTAAAAAATTTGCTCCTCTATTTATTTTTACCCCTCGTTTGTCTGCTCAATCGTTGTGTCCTTTGAAATTACAAGTGATATTTTATTGAGGATTTGAACTTCATTTTATAAAGTTGATTTTTCTTTATTTATTGTTTGAACTGCTCATTTTAGGGTCTAATCGAGGTATGTATTAGAGTTGGGTTGAACTTTGTTTTTAATTTGGTTACTCAGTTTAGTTGCTCATTTTAGAATCTGATATATCCATTAATTGGGATATGCATCACATAAGTCGGGTTTCAACTTTCTTTTCTAATTTTTTAATATTTTTTTATGTCTAGTTGCTCGATTTAGAACCTGGGATATGCATCAAAAGTTAGATGTGATATATTTTTGTACAAGTTTTGAACCAAGTGCTTTTATTTGGTTTAACTTTCTCAATTTTTTGCGCTGGGGATATGCATTAGAAGTTGGGTGTGACATTTTACTCAGGTTTTAAACTTTATTTTATATTTTAGTTTATTTTATATGATGTGTTTATGGACATCTTGTGTGGTACTTCTAATTGTGACATCAGATTTGTAATCATGGGAAAATGTTGTGCCAATTCAATCCATCTAATCACCCAGATCCATTAGCAACTACAACCACAGTGGATTCAAATTGTTTTCATTCAACTAGCTGTAAGGGAATTATTTATCAGACTTTGGCAATTATATAATCTCTGAGTTGAATGCAGATGTAGGGTAGAGTTAGCCTCTATAAAAAAAACCCTATTTTCTGAATTCGTAGTCTATTCTATGTAAGTAAGGTAAATACCTAATGAAAAGTCTTGAAATCTGAATTCATTGTATTCTTGAATATGCACTTTGACCAGTCTATCTCTTGCAATCAGTTATAAATTTATGCTATTTACGTATCTATAAATGTAGATGCTGATATCAATTGTTGAAAGAAAGAAGGCACTTCTTTCACATGTATCTTCTTGTATTATTTGTGATATAACATTGTGTATATGATGCATCTTCTCAGACTTATCAGAAAGCCCACTACTTTAGCTTTCTTTACTAAAATTCAATATGCTTTTTCAGCACTGGTAAACTGGCAAAGTGATCAGGCTTAAGCATAACAAGGGCATTATCCTGGTTTGAAATTATGAATTATTCTTTCATCCTTCACCCTGATGACAAATCAAAAAATGTGATCTGAAAGCTAGCAGTGAACAAAACTTACACGATCTTTCTAGAAACATTTCAATCAATCTGATTATTATCTTAAAGGCATCTTTTGGTCCCATACCTACCATTACTACAACCACAGTGGTGCTAGTAAATTTTGCTTGGTGTTAATGATGAAAATAATTAATCCATACGGTGCTCTGTTTCCTTAGTTTTTGATATATGCTATTAATTGAATGATAAAATTTCATTTGTCCTCAGCTTGTACAAGTTTGAAGAGCTGGGGTTTGGAGCATTGGTGCTACACGAACTGAAAATACAAAGTTGATTGATTTGGAGCTCACTCTTGCTATTGCTGCAACAAGATTTTCTACTCCAGATGTTTTTGAGCCATTTCAATCATTTTTATTTGAAAAAAAGGGAAGTGGGAAATGTGCAGGCTTCTTTAACAAGGACATTTCTGGAATCAATTCAAGGAATTTTTTTTTTCAAAAAAGTAGAGAATGATATGAAAAATAAAAATTTGTGCCTTTTACAAAAATTAATAGATTTGTTTCCCCAATCTCAGAGACAACAATATTTCAGTAAAATTGAATTAGTGTTAAAGCTAGGAATTTGTGGAATTTATGGAATCAATTCAAGGTGTTAAGTTTTAGGATAGCTGCAAATGTAATAGCACTCTATGTTGTATGTGTTTTCCAAATGCAACAATCTCTCTTTCTTTTATATTGAGAAAGAGGATAGGAGAGACATGTCCCATGTCTCCCTTCATGAGACATGTCTATTCAATATAATTTAATCAATCTTATAATGTTTCATCAATCAATTATTAATTTAGAATAGTAGATTTAATATTGAATATTAAATCTCATATGATTAATAATAATATAATAAACATTATTATTAATCAACTTATATTATATGTATTCTAAATGATCATACGATTGAAGCTACAAGCATTAACACCCCATCTTAGCTAGGGAGGATGATCAAACAGAATGTGTAGAGGTCTCTTGTGTCAACACTTATGACCCTCACCATAGCTACACAAAACATCACCACTCCCTCTCAGCTAGAGAAGATAAAATCCATCAAGATGCAAGTCACAATAAATCCATTAATTTTGAAAGAGAGAAAAAATCACCTCACTATGATATCAAGAGATATGGTATATGCAGGAATATCAAGTCACATGATATTCACCATAGCTCATAAATATCCATGGTATGTGCAACGACATCACATTTCATGATGTCTGCCATATGGATACTAAGTTTACGTAGTCATATGTCTCATACAGTCCAATCAATATGTAATACTACGTTCAGAAGGATCCTAATATGATCCATATGAATGCTAATAAATCACATATCATATAACTCGTGATATGAAGTATCACCTAACTTGTGATACAGAGTATCACATATCACATAACTCGTGATACTAAAGGATATAATATACTCAAGAACATTACATTCTCCTTATACATCCCAGTTATGGTATGTGCACTAACATTAAGTCACATAATGTCTACCACATGGATATTGTATCATGGCATGTCCACGGATATCACGTCACATAATATCCACCATGAAGATCTCTAAATCATCTATGGTTTATTTAATGATATCAACCTTATGATATCTACCGTGATGTCTAAGAGATCCTAACCATCATGACATGTCCATGGATATCAAGTCACATGATATCCATCATGATGGAGATGTTGCAAAGTCGTCACCTCACAACATCAATCAAATACAAGTGTTCATTGTTGAAAAGTCATCACCTTTCTCTAATGTTCAAAGGAGGGCCCGTAAGTCATGGAGTCACACACATGACATCCACCTTGACTCATCTCAGAGGGTTGATCCACCATGGCTCATCCCAGAGGGTGGAAACAAGGGCTTTCACCTTAGACTTCTCTCTCAAAGAGAAGAATGCAATAACATACAAAATAATAGATCACAAATGTTGAAACTCCTTTTCATCTAAGGCTTCATTCTCTAATATACCAAGTTTATCTTGAAAGTACACAACCTTCTCTCTAGCAAGAAATCTGGTGAGAATATCAGCCATTTATTATGTAGTGATAAGGTACCTTGAATAGCATACTTATGTACTATATCTCTTATATAGTTTGCATCACTTTTGGTGAACCCCAAGTCATCCAGGAATATCATGACGTAGGAGTTAGCATAAAGGAATTTCAGCCATAGTCCCACCATAGTCCTTTGATTGTACAAACCATCTCCACTATTGACTCCCTCTGAACCAATATGACCAAATTCCTAGGAGATCATAGTCAATCAGATCCTCTAGATGCTCCCTTTAAATTCTGAGGTTTTGCAACAACCTCCTAACCTCCTCATCCAAATTTGCTTTTAGATGAACTATCTGACTCCCTCTGAATCTAATATCAACCTTCTGCGAGCAAGTCATGTCTTTGTTCTTCTGCATTAAGCTCTTTTCTTGAATGCTTTTTGATCCAACAACTTATCCATCTACCTAGGAATATCATGACCTAGATATCTGCATAAAATCCTTCTTGCCCACATATATGGAACTACATCATTTGAATTGCAATCCTTTGGCTTTGTATAGTTTCCTAGTCACTAGGGAAACCATCTTGATATGGCATACCCTTCTAAATCAGAATAATTAAGATCCTTGAAAAATAATTTTGGGAGATCCTCTAGTAAATCCCTCTGTTACAAAACCATACATGGCCCCAATCATGAAAATATCTTGCTTCAAGAGACTCTCATCATCTAGTACATGATCATGTTGAAATTTTGATCATAACATTATCCACAGGAGCAATTTCCCCTACACAAGTGTACTTGTTTGATTCCAACACGAGTGAATGTAATAAAATGTGGATTTATCCGCAAGCTTGGAAACACCAGACATTCATGATAATGTGGCTCCCTTCTGAAGTAGATATCAATATTCTTTTCCTTCAAGAGCATCTCCGAAAAAGATCAAGACAAATATCTATTATAGTACATATAGAATTACATATGACAAAGCAACTACAATGAGTAGATAAATGTAATATTTAAGGAGAATAGGTACTTATCTGCACATCAACATCCTTGACACAAGTTTCTTCAATGAAGGTCCAAATACATCAAATCAGAAAACACCTTCTCAGATTATTTGAGAGACATCTCCCCTTAGAATCATCTCCCCACTAAGGATGGTTCAATGGGAATGTAACATTGGTTATTATTCCATATTCACAATAAGCGATGAAGTCTCCCATGTGATCTGCGACGCCTCATGTGAAGCATCTTGCTTCTGCTGTCGCGTCCGCCACTCCTTCTCTGTCACCCATAGTTGCGGTTCCTTTCGTGGTGAGTGTGGGAGCTGCTGCTCCTGCGGTTGCTGGTGTTAGGGCTTCTGGGGAAATGGATGCGGCTGTGACTGTTAGGGCTCCTGAGGCTGCGGCCAACTCTGTTAGGATTGCTACTGTAGGTGCCATTGTGGCTAGGGTTGTCGGTGGTGCTTCTAAGGTAGCCGTTCCTGTTGCTGGGGCTTCTAAATCCAGAGGGCCTGCTCAGAGTTTTGTGGGGCCTGTTCCTTATCCTGTGGCTGCCCCCATCACTCTTTCTTTGGGGGAGGATACAGTTGTGGAGATAGAAGATTCTTTGTCTACTCTCTCCAACCAGGCAGTTATTTGCAGATTTAGGGGCTTTTGGCCAAGCCTGCCAGAACTTCATGCATGGATTTCCAAAATTTGTGAACCCATTATTTTTGGTATGGTTCATATCTTCCCTCTGGGAAAGGGCTTTTTCATTGCTAAATTTGATGATATGGAGGATAGGAATCGCATTCTTCAAAGCCATTTTTTTAGTTGGGATGATCATTTTGTGCTTATGGTTAAACCTTGGCATGAGGATTTCAAACCGTCTTCTGATACCTTCAACAAGATGCCTATATGGGTGAGGCTTCCAAATCTCCCTCGGTGGACTCTCTCTTGGAGGAGGTGGGTGAGGCTTTGGGAGACTTCTTGATGGTGGATGCTGATTCTACTAACATCCTTCATTCTACCTATGCCCATATTTTGGTGTATATTGATGCTTCTAAGGTCTTACCTGCGGAGATCAAGCTTGTCTCTCCTAAGGGAAGTTGGATTCAGTCTTTGGATTATGAAGGAATACCCTTGAGATGCCGAAGATGTTTCCAAACTAGCCATATTGATGCAAAATGTGATTTGGGAAAAACCAAACGCCATGTTTCGTGGTCGAAGGGGGCTTCCTCTCAGCACTACACGGTTGAGAAGAGCACCTCTCAACGGAACTTCTCTCAGGTTGTTGCTCCAGATTCTTGTGTTGTTCCCCCTTTGTCCGATGCGGTAAAGGTTTTTGCCTCTGGCAATGTGCGGGTTTCTGATACTGGTTCTGATTTAAGTATCAATGAAGGTTCTTCAGATGCAGCTGTGGTTTAGACTGGGGATGTTGTCCTTTTGGGTGATGTTGCTGCTGTCTTTGGTTCAGATGTCCTGATTGCTGATGATTTGGGTACTGTTGTCCCTGTTTCTCCAACGGGGAAAAAGGGTATAGTGTTATCGTTGTTCCTACCCTAGCTGTGGATGTTGGATTGGCGAGCCCTGTCTCTCAGGCTTTTGTGGGCTCTTCTTTGGATTGCCATAATGCAGATGAGAAGGTGGAGGAAGGAAGGACAACAGTTAAAGGAAAGAAATTAAAGTCTTCCATGCTTTCTTTTGAAATGAACTTACATTCACATAAGAGTGGGCATAAATGTAAATCTTGATTGCCCTTTGTTGTGGTTTGTTGGTCAGAACTCTGTCTCTTTTTTGGGAGCATTGTTCATACCCTTTGGGTTGATAGGTGTTGTTCCACAGTAGTTTTTTTGTCCTCTTAACGCTCTATCTTTCGTTGATATTGTAAAAGGTTTCGGGTCCTTTCAAAACTTGTTTTTACTTAATCAGAACATTGGTTATTATTCCCCCCACAATGTACAATTCCCACTCTTTTATCGGTGAACTATTCTCGTGTCTTGTGAAATGGCTTGATTGCTCCAAGAGAGGTGACACTCTATAATTAATGCTTTCTTTATAGAAAGAGACACCCTTCCTTGAATACGTTCTTCTTTGTTAATGTTTGATCACGATCATAACAAATTAATATCTTTTTAATGAAAGCCGCTTTCCGGAATTTCTTTCAAGAATTTCACATAGACCAGTACACAGTCTGTCATAACTTTTGAACCCCATTTTTTCTCCAATCGCTCCAGTGAGATTCTTCAAAAATTTTGTCACCAACATATCCAAAGGTCAAAAAATTCCAACAGTAGATTTGTGAGATATGATCCTTGTACTGAGAGTGTATTTTCCGAGACAATCACATTCACTATCAACAAACTACTCCCTTACATTTGCAGTCTGGCTCTAATAACATGTTAATTTTTAGGATCACTGCAAATGTAATAACACTCTATGTTGTATGTGTTTTCCAAATGTAACAATCTCTCTTTCTTTTATATTGAGAAAGAGGCTAGGAGAGACATGTCCCATGAACATGGGACATGTCTATTCAATATAATTTAATTAATCTTCTAATGTTTCATCAATCAATTATTAATAAGCTACAAACACTAACACAAGGATTTTTTTTCCAGAAAAGTAGAGAATGATATGAAAAATTAAAATGTCTTTTACAAAAATTAATAGATTCATTTCCCAGTCTTAGAGACAACAATATTTTAGTGAAATTGAATTAGTTGTAAAGCTAGAAATTTGTGGCTGCAAAAGAATTATCTATTTTTGGTATTATACAATCATATTACTTAATATTACATTAGAATTGATATTACATAATCTTACATTAGAATTGGAAGCTGAGATGTACAAAAGTTGAACATAATGTATATATATGTATACACACTAACATATAAAACAAGATAAGAAACAAATGCAACAAGAAGATTATTTTGTGAAAATTAATCCAAGCAAGGAATTGATACAGACAAACACAGACAAAATTTCAAGAACGCAGATTTCCCAGCTGAACTGAGAATGTTCTACGAAAATTTCCTAGCTGAACTGAGGACTAAACTCTCTTACATCATAAGAAACTGGAAATCTGCGCCGCTCTGTCTTCCTTCTTCTGGATCGCACTCAAAAACCTAAAACATCCTTCATGCTAGATCTCACCACCAGAAAATTCAGCGACGACATTTGGATTGGCCTTTGTATATGCGCTGAAGGCACTGTGTGCGATTAGGGTTTGGCCAGAGGGCGAGGGCAGCAGAGTAGGTTGTCGTTGTTAGCAATGGCGATCAGAGCAGCGTAGGTTGTGACTGTGGTTATTGAGCTGCATCGAATAATCATTCATTTCACCGATACCAACTTCTCAATATCTGATGGATTTAGATCTAGCATGTTAACTGTATTCTTGCATGTATGTGCTTCTCCCGCAAAAGCTTGAGTAATATTGTTTTTTGAAGCGCGCATGACGAATGAGCTCGGGCGTTTGCGCTGGGGCGATGAAGCCCTCACAGATCCTCCACCTCCTCCTCCTCCATTTGGTACTGGTTCTCGCCACATCACTCACTGGGTTTTTTGCAAAGGGAAATGGGAAGATCGGGCCTTTGACAGGGCTTCTAGTTTGTTGCTCCCCCAACCTGATTATTGTAAGGGTTTTTTGCATTACAGAATGGGGAGAAATTATGGACAACATCTGGGGCAAATTTCCCGCTCTTTTGCTATGCCAAAAGACAAAGACGCAATGACAAAGAACAGGAAGGTCATAAATCCAACCGAAACTATTTTGGGGGCTTCTGGTCGATTGTACGGGAAGGAGATTATTGAAGAAGATGAAGTGGAGCAGGCTGAGGCAGGGGCATTGCCAGGCACAAACACTATTTCTTCCTTCGCTTGATCTAAGCTCGCACCTCTTATTTGCGATGTTCGGCAACTAGGGCTGCTAGGGTCTGGACATGTGGGATTAGTGCGGGCTCCGTGGCACCTCCATCATGGATACTCCGGTAATATCCTTCCTCGACAAGCTGTGAGGCAACACCTAGGTAGAATGCAGGGTCGTAGGAGCGAGCAAAGATAGACTGCGGGATCGACACAGCCTAAGGCACAATTTTGCCCCGATATATGTGATTAAGATTTTTTTTTATGCGAATAATGATGATTTACTATAATAATGCAAAACTATAGGGGCCTGTTTGGACGCAGGCATACGGAATGCTGCAATTCTAGAATATCATAGTCAATTCTAGAATATGCTGCAATTCTAGAATATCATATCCTCAAAATGATATCCGGAATATGTGTTCGACCCGTTTGGACGCACTTGGAAGATGATCGAGAAGATGTATTTTCCGTGTTTGGGTGCCGCATTTTGGAATTGGAATATGCACTGAATGAGAATTTGTTTTTAATTTCTTTATAACAATTTGTGATTTTTTCAAATGTTATGATGCTTTTCACAT
>MU225113.1:1763019-1814040 GCA_018584345.1 Thuja plicata | reverse complement strand
AGATGGATGATCACAGCCTTGTGGAGTAGATGAGATAGATATCTGATTTTTGTTTACAGTTTTGAGTTTTTTGTTTTGCATATTAGCGATTTAGCATCAAACTATATATTTTTGAATTTCAAATTTCGATATGTAACAATAATCTCAGCAATGCCGATTATTGATACGATGATGATCATATGCATATTCAGAAATCAGATATGACTATGAGATATGCAATAAGAGTTTTGAACTTTTGAACTATTTGACTCTATATTAATATGACACTGCTATTTACTTTTAGTATTAGACTTTAGTCTTTGACTCTTTAAACTTTTAATGTTCAATGTTCATAACTTCATACTTATAACTTTCCATTGTTCTTGTTTTCAAAGCACTATGTTATGAATCTATGATATTTCTTAATAATTATTAAATTATATTAAAAAAAAAATTGCCGTCTCCAAGTACCCCTGTCTCCTGTTTTTGAAAAAGGCGTACCGGTACCGGTACCGGAGACCTCAAAGTCTCCCCGTCTCGGGTAACACTGCATGAAAGTAATCAAGAATTGGGTACTAATGATGCTTTGCATGTTGAGGATTCATGTCTTGATGAGTCTGATTTCTCAAATCAGACCTCAAAAAACAAGTTAGAAAATTCAATTAGTGGCATTGAATCCTAGGATCGTGAGTTGGATGGTGATGCAGTTACATTTGGAGTCGAAGTGTGTGAAGATACTGTCATATCAACAACTTCTACCTTACCAGTTGAGCCATCCACTGAGGTGCTTAGCAGCAGTATGTAATGACCCCTTCTAAGAGGCACTAATTTGTGTAAGGTTCTCACAATCTGGTATATTCTATTTCTTGCTAATCTCCTTGTGATCCGTAAGAATATATGTATAATTCCTTATTCTTCCATTCGATGGTCAGAGATATTGATTATAGCCTAGGTAGTCTCAGTCTGGTATAAGCCCAATAGAAAATGATCTGCAGTGATATCCACAATATCTAATTACAAGTTCCAATTTCTCCCTTATTTTAACTCTTTCTACTCTTCTTTAAAGAGTATCGTTTATATTTCTTCTCAGATATGATATATATCTGATTGTCGCAAATAATTTATGTTCTCTTCAATCTTCTTATAATTTAAATATATATATCTGCATAAGTTGCATACCAACTGGAACCGCATACTATTGATTATCAAGGAATCCCGCAGCTCCAAGGACTTGGGAACCTGTACTGGTTACCAGCGATATGCTTCAGACTAGACTAATTTCTTTGATAATAAAAGATGGACTAATCTCTGCTTTGCTATGCTTGTTTTGATCCCTCTAAGTGCCCAGATCACTGCTCTTCCTAGTCAACACTCGTATGTATAGTATGGTGTCCTCGGGCTAATGAATATGGATCATTCACAAAATAACAAACTCTCATAGTTCAATTCATAACTTAGTCACCACTAGCGAGCTGATGTTCCCTTCTAATATCTGGACTACAAATTCAAATCTTCATATTATGTTCTCTTCTTCCCATTATATCATCTCATGTTTGATGCCCAAGAGATAGACCAATCTGTATTGTTCGATGCTAATATCTCTCCTAGAAGCGATCAGAGATCTCTTGTAGTTACTGTCGACTAGATATGCCCGGTTCCTATTTTCTACCATAGGCGATTACTTGTCTCTACGTAATGCTGACTAAGTATTTTATTGCTGATTGGATTATGGCCAAAAATGTTGATTGGATAATAGTTGCCGATTCCTTGTTATGAGTCTCCTGTTTGATGGTTTGGTGCAGACCCTATTCTTCTATGTTTTTCTGTGAAATCTCTATCTGTAACTAGCCAGACCTTTCTTGGTGATCCTTATTACCTATTATCCTCCGACTATTAACCTTCTCTGTATATTAATCTATCCATGTCGTTCTCTTCCTGTCCCTATATATGTCCGCTTGGCGGAGGAGAAGGCAGTGACCTTATGGTCGTGACTCTTGAATATGCTCGTCGCTTGTTTTATTAATATTATAAGGTATATATTATAATTTACATATTTTTGTTAATATGTAATTAATACGTTTTCAAATGTGTGATATATTAAGTATAGATATTAATGTATATAAGATTTAATATTCATATTTTAATTCATTTATTTATTATTATTTATTGAACTATTAAATCACATATATATTAATTTTTTTATTAATTATTATTATTATTTATTTATTTATTTTTATTATATTCAATACTATATCGATTAATATATTATTTTAATATTATCGTTAATAATATATCATAATATTATCCTTGCCTATACTTGCAGAGGTTGCGTGGCTTGTTTGTGTTCGTTCTTTGACGTCATTGTTTGTGTTGGTGTCCATCTTGTTTTCATTGTCGTGCATTGTGTTTATTTCGTTTTTATTTTGTTTCTTTGCTTACCTGTGTGTGATAGTTCTCACGCTAGTGCTATCTAGGGCCGATCTCTTAGGGTCGTTTCTGTGATTTCTTCAATCTATGGAGAGTGAGATTGAGATACGTCATGATGATGAGGGTGGCAGGAGTATTAATAATGATGCAGTTGGCGCCGAGGGTGTTTTTAAGAGTTCAGAACAAGGGAAAGAAAGCAGTAAACCATCGTTCAAGGATATTCTGGCAGATCATTCCAGTGTCAAGTGCCCAACCTCAGCGTGTTTTGATGGAAGATTTTGCAGAGAAGATGCTGACTCACCCGAGGAATACCTACCAGAGCCGATGGACATAGAATGGGAGACGGTGGCGTCCTCAAAGGTTCAAACCCCGGAGGAGGAGAGAAGGGTAAGCCTCCTCGTCTTGAGTTGGAAACTCTTTCATTAACCGCGAATTAAGACATGGTAAGAGCAATTAAAACTGAATAGAATCGGTTAAAGAATGTTGCCATTTTTTTGTTTGCATGGATAACAAATTTTTACCTGCTAGAAAATTTCTTGATGATTGGTTTAATAATGTCTGGGGAAAGAAATTAGGAATATATGTTAATTTTAGCAGAATGATTCAAACAGGGCTTTTCATTATTTTTCTCAAAAACAATAATATGCAGGAGAGAGTCCTCAAAACAGGGTTTCAGAATGTAGGTAAATCTCTGCTCAGGGCTTTTCCGTGGTCTCCCAATGGTAATTTGGAACAAGTCATTGCTAGGTCATCCCCACATTGGATTCAAATTCATAATGTTCAGCAAGAATTTTGGCTGTTTATCCCCCAGATTCTAAAACCCTTAGGGTTAGTTCTACAACTAGAAGAATCGAGAATCACTCTCCCGCACATGAATGCGAGGGCACTCATCGCTTCGCAACCTGACATTGAATTTCCTAATGTTATTTTGGTTGAACTTGAAGGTAAGTGTTTGGAATGGGAGACCTCTCTCCTCGGGAACCTAGGTGCTGGCTTCCATTGCAAGCTTAATGACCACACTAGGAAAGAATGTCCCTCTCTGAAAAATATTCAAAATTTTTTTGAGGTTGTCGTTAACAACAATAAGGACAATGGTATTAACATTGATAGCAAGTATGAGGGTAACAATAATCTTGTAGTTCCTCCTGGCAATAAAATTGTCGTTACCAGTGGATTATCATTAGCGCGACATAATGCCAAAAGCACTATTGGTGGTCAAGCTGTTAATATTGAGTTTGATAATACCGGAAACAAATTTGTCTCTCTTTCAAATCCCCTTTTTGAGGATGATCTTGAAATAATTCCTGCTAAAAACATGAAAGATATTGGTAACCAAAACAAAGCCGACTACCAACCAGAATAGAACATTTGCAGCGATGAAGTAGATAGAGAAAAAAACATCGACACTAATAAGAAGAAAAATGCGCAACAAGTTGCATTGGAAAGTACTAAGGAAAAAGCTATAGCCCTAAAAAAAAATCAAGTAGCTTCTTTAGTTATGGGTTCTTCCACACCTGAGAACATGGAGACTGGGGAGGACATCAGTTGCAAATAGATTATACCATACAAATCCCAAGGGGATATGGTGATTGAAACTAGTGGACAATTCACAGAGGTCTTAAGTAAAAGCATGAAAAAGAAAAGAAAACTCACATAGAGACAGTCTCTGTTGAAGAATAAAGGAAAAGATTCCGAGTCAGAGATACCTGAATGTTTTAATAGGCTTTACAGCAGCAAAAAGAATACCTCCCAATAATATTTTTAATGATGATACATCTTCATAGCTGGAATGTCCACGGACTAGAAATGCCAAACAGAAAGTATGTTGTTAGAAAATGGTGTAATGGCCTTAAGAACAAAGATATTGTATGTTTACAAGAGATTAAGGTTGTAGGGTATAATGCATCTAATTCCCTTAAATTCATTTGGGATAAAGCTATGTGTTGGTACACAAATCATAATAAGGGTAAAGGAGGCACAACTCTCCTTATTAATCCCAACTGGGCTGAGAAGGTCGAGAATGAAGGTTGCTCTCCATGTCAAAAGCGCAATGGATTCTCTTTAAAGACAACGATAGATTGATAGGAGTATGTAATGTCTATGCTTCCAATGAATACAGAGATAGGGCGATTTTGGGAATGACTTTCAATTAACCTGCCAAGGGCTCATTGGATTTTTGTTGGTGACTTCAATATGGTTGAGAGGAAGGAAGATAAATGTGGGGGTAATGCCATTAACTGGAGAGGGAATGAATACTTCTTTTGGACCAACTTTAAAAGGAGATTTCAATTGGTTGACCCAATGGAGAACAAAAAAACTAACGGTAAAGGTATCTTGTTCACTTGGTGCAACAATCAGGGTGGGAAACAGAGGGTATATTGCAGACTTGATAGAATATATTTTGATTCTTCTTTTCTTGGTGTTTCTCATGACCCCGAGGCTTATTCTGTCCAAGTTTCACCTACTAGCATCTCAGAGCACTCTCCCATCTCTTGTGACATTATTATTGATACTCAGCAAAGGGCCAAGGTTGTCAACAGAAAAGCTACTATTTATAAACTTAATGTTTCCCTCCTTCAAAATCAGGACATGAACAGTGCTATTAGAATGGCTACCTGTCTATCAAAATTTGCTTGTGGTTCCTCTTCCCCTAGTGTACAATGGGACCACCTAACTGAGACCTAGAGGAAAATGTTTCAAACTATTGGTAAGAAATATGCTATGGACAGGAGGAAAAAAGAAATGAACCTACAGGAAAAAGCTCAACGACATTGAAGAGCAGATCTAGAAAGAGGGTTAGAATGGGCAATTGGAAAAAATCTGGTTGTTACTAAATCTAAGTTAACGAAATGTCAGAATTATGAGATCAAAGGGCAGAGAGTTAGAGCAAGAATGAATTGGCTTAAAGAAGGTGATAGAGGTACCAAATATTTCTTCAATATTATCAGAGCTAAACAGAGAAGAGAGCACATAGAGGAGATTTCGACTAACACTGGACTAGCAAAAGATAACAAAAGTATTTCGAAGGCTTTTTTCCAATTTTATAAAGACCTATTCACCTCTGAGTATTGTGAGAGCAGTGGCAGAGCACTTCAAGACTGCGTGAAATTGATCCCCAATAGGATTAATAAGGAAGAATACAAAGCTCTGGAACAAAACATTAGCCTTAAGGAAATTGAGGAAGCCATTGGATCTATGGCTAATGGCAAATCTCTTGGGATTGATGGCCTTCCCATTGAGTTTTATAAGGAGAATAGTGAATGGATTTGTCAAGAATTGTTGTGTGTATGAGGAAGCTTTTGACAAAGGTACTCTAGGGGAGAAGATTAACAGAGGCATTATTAAATTCCTCCCTACGAATGGTGATAAGACCCAAGTCAAGAATTGGAGACCCATCACACTCCTTAACCTTTCATATAAGATTATTGCTAAAACACTTGCAAAAAGGATTGTCAATATTTTAAGCAGAATCATATCAAATACGCAAACTAGCTTCATTAAAGGCAGATATATCTTGGAAAATGTGATTACTAGTTGGGAGGCTATGAACTGGGCTCATGAGCAGGGTCAGAGGCTATTATGGTTCTGCTTGATTTTGAGAAAGCTTATGATAGGATTGAATGGCCATTTGTAATTAACATACTACAAGCTTTTGGTTTCCCCACTTACTATTGTAAATGGATCTCTGTCCTTTTTAAAGATTCATCCACAGTTGTGGAGGTGAATGGTGAGATTTCTGATCTGCAAAGATCCATCAGACAGGGTTGTCTTATTGCTCCTTCTCTATTTGTGATTGCAGTTGATGCTCTGTTTTATATTCTTAGAGAGGCCCGGTTTTGGCCTCCAGTGAAAGGGTTGGCCCTTCCTAATGGGGAGGACCTGATAAATGCACAGTTTGCTGATGATACAACTCTTTTCCTTGAACTTTCTCCGAACAACTTTGACAATATTATGAACAAACTTTAGTTTTTTTGTTTGATCACTGGAGCTAAAGTTTCTCCTCATAAGTCTACTATTCTTGGCTAGAATGAGAATCCCCCAGAGTGGGTGGTGCAAAAAGGATGGATGTGGAGTGGTGCAAACACTATTGTAAGATACCTGGGTATCCCCTTTGCTGTTGAGCCCTCATTGAAAGAATGTGGCAGTGGATTTACTCTAAAATTGAAAACAAACATATTAAATGGCAGACTCATATGTTGTTGGTAGTAGGGAGATTCCAAGTTGTGCAGAAATTTTTAGCATCACATGCCATCTACTATGCCTCCGCTTGGCTGTTTGCTAAGTATCAGAATAACAAATTTGAAAGGATTCCTAGGGAGTTCCTCTAGTCTGATGGTTTGGGTTCTAAGAAAAGACATTGTGTTAAATGGGAATGGTGTTGTACACCTAGAAGTTTAGGTGGTTTGGGTCTGAAAGATTTGCATTCACAAGGGGCAGCTTTGGCAGCCACGTGGATCATTAGCAGTTTGACAAGCGATGAGCCATGGAAGATTCTGGTTAGAAACAACATTAAGAAATCCACCATTAAAAAGGAAAGGTGTGGAAGGATGTGCCTTTGCTTGATATTATCTTTGGTCAATTTGAGGTTAAAAGTTTTGGTTCTAAAGTTTTCAATTATATTTGGAAGGCATGGACTCAGGTGAGAAAGTTAATCCGCTCTAAAGATGCTACTGGTAGATCTCCAACTTTTTCTGTCATAAATAGATCGATCTGGTGGGGTGTTTATATGAACAATAAACCACTGGCTTTAACACAAGTATGTTCTGCTAAATTCCGGAATAATAAAGGCATTTCTCTTATTTGTGATGTTCTGGTTGATAATCGGCTTTGTAGTTGGAACAAGATTAAAGAGAAGTTTGGGGTGCTTGATTCTCAGTAGAAGACTTATACTATGTTAGTTAATGCTCTGGGTTGCTTCTTCCCTGGTAAGATTGTGCAAGATAACCAGGCTCTCAACCAGATTAAGTGGGCTAATGGTGATTCTTTTTTTAATATTTCTGCTAAATCCATTTATAACATGATTAAATCAGACACTTCCATTTTCGATAGAATTAATCATAGTTGGGATTGTAAGTGGTCGGTTTCTAGATGGCACCATGCGTTTGAATTATTTTGGCACTCTCAGGTTGAGCCCAAGAAGTTGTGTTGCAGATGGATCTTGCTGCATAAGAAATTGGTTGTTGGTTTTGTCCTTGTTTCTGCGGGTCTAAAGCCAGTTTTTGGTTTTGTCTGTAACTGTGTTGAGTCCTTTGAACACTTGTTTTTTAGTGTAAATTTGTCTGTTCTGTTTGGTCCATCTTTCTTGGCAATCCTATCTTGTGGAATAGTCGGCCTGGGTTGTCGTGGCATGAAATTATTGTTGGTTTTGCTGAACCTTTTAGTCTTTCTTTCAATAAGTTTTGGTCTGTTCTTACTGCTGAGATTCTTTGGTTTATCAGGAGGAGAAGAAATGAGGAAGTGTTCCAACACAAGAAGAGGGTGCTTACTGAGTTTAATTATAAACTCAAACATTTTTTAATCATGTCTCAGGTCTGCTGTTTTGGATATCCCGAAGGATATTTTCATGATCCTAATACGAGAGGGATCTATGATCATTTACAAGGAAGATATACTCTCAGCTCACTATTTTGACAGCTATGTTGATGACTTGAACAAAGAAGAATTAGACAGATTGAAGATGTTCATTCAAGAGAAAAACATCAATGTCAATGAAGAAAATGATAAGATTAGAAAAGAATACCAGACTAGAGGACCGAGTTGGGAAGATGCTGCTAACATCCCTGTTGTTGTGGATCCCCCCTAGGCGCATTTGAAGGAGATAAAGCAAAGTGCAGTAATAACATAGTTGGTCCTTAGGACTAAATAGTCTGGGTTTATATTATGTATCTTTTTGAATTGTAACTTGATGGATGTATAGTTTCCTGATACTCTCGTATGCTCTCAATTTTTTTGCTCATACATGTAAATTTGTAATCGTTGGTCGGGTTGGTATTCCCGGTACTAGTTGGGAATTTTGACACTATTATGATGTAACCTCTAGTTTATATCTTAATTTAAAAAAATATATCATAATTAACTATTCATTTATTAATCCATTAATATTATTATTAATTTAAATAATTTAATTTTATTATCATTGTTTATTAAAACCTAGGATGTCGGTTTGGGTTTGGGTTCGGGTTCAAGTTCGGGAACGAAGGACCAATTCACCGGTATGACAATATTTTGAGAAGGGGTTTGGGTTTGTTAGTACAAAAACATGTAAAAATTTAAAATTATATATATATGAAACCTAGAAGCATGAGTTAAGATTAGAATGTCACATAGTATCATAAAAATATTTAAACACCATAAACTTGTAATCATAGCATCATGAATCATGATCATACCATCATAACATCATATTGACATATACTCAAGTTCAACATCAAATATTCAAAACATTAAAATGTCAAGTGATAAATCATAACATCAAGTTCAAGTATCATTGTTTCAAGTTCAACTAATGGATTAAAAATCAATTAATATTCTTCTTCTTCATCATCGTCATCTTCTTCTTCTTCATCTTCTTCTTCTACATTGGCATGAGTTGCCTCACAAACAGAGCTAAGGCCAATGGGATCAGCTGCACCAATAACATTATTGGTGTCAAAATCTTCAAATTCATCAAGTGCAAGCTGAGAAGTGGAAGCCAACATAAGCCTATAGAATCCACTTTTTAGGGTTGTGGATGTTTTTATATGGAGCCTAATCAGACTCGGAGGTTAATTTTTCCCCTTTTATTGGCGCAATTTCCCCCCAGACTTTGACCGTCAGTGGGACCAAGTTTGCTGGTGGTTCGATGTTTTCCAGCCTGGTCCGCCTGGGTCCGAACTGGGCATGGTCTGGTTCAAACCACCCCCCTGTCAGCCGGACCCACAGGCGGACCGAACCAAAACCACAAACCAGTTCGAACTTTGGCTAGTCCGGAGGCCTGTTTGGATGAACTAGACGTCCTAGATTAAAACTATTATTAAAATTCTATTTGGAATGAAGACATGACAATCTGCCCTTCCCCAAAATTGCTTGTCCTCAAGCAATGTCAATTTTAACATGAAACCTTTTAATGTGAGTAGCAGTTTCAGTTTCGATATTATCTCACCTTAAATTTGAATCCAATAGCTTTGATTGATTTCAAATCGATTTATATCCCTTGATTATTCCAGTCTATTCTAAGTTAATAGAAACATGAAGTATAAACTTGGATGTATGAAGACACAAAGCATACACAAAGTATACACATTAATACATGAAGACACGGAGCAGACACAAAGTATACACACGAAGACATAGAGCATACACGAAGCATACACATGAAGACACAAAGCATACACGAAGTATACACATGATAAAGCTTTGTTAATTTGAAATAGCCAAGGTTAGGGAGATGTTTTTACAAAATTTACTTCTTCACTATGTTCTTGGCTATAAACTCCACAACCACATGAACACAAATCAGCATATAATTTCAAAATGTGATCATACTATTATTACTCTTAAACACATTTTATTTGTAGAGATCGAGTCATGATACATTTGACCAAGGTCATCTCATACTAAGCCCAACAATGCGGCTTTGGCCCTCTTGGCCTCACTGACAGGTCTTAGACATCCATGTGAGGGGGTTTACTTAGTAAGATGCTTATCTTGCTTCCTTATCATGCCTCATCTCCCCTATCCTAAAAAATCAGAAAGGTTCTTGCGAAAGGGCGCCCTTAGCGGCTCTCCCTTAACTAGTACTGCAATAGGGTGCCCTAGCAGTTCTCCCTGAATCACAGAGCAGTAGGGCCCTCATAGCCATTCTCCCTTAACTGCTACTGCAATAGGGTGCCCTAGCGATTCTCCCTTAATCGCAGAGCAGTAGGGTGCCCTCATTGCGGTTCTCCCTTAGCTGCTACTACAATAGGGTGCCCTAGTGATTCTCCCTTAATTGTAGGAAAGGTACTTGCAATAGGGTGCCCTTGCAGTTCTCCCTTAATCGCAGAGCAATAGGGTGCCCTTTTAGCCATTTTCCCTTAACTATTGTTGCAATAGGGTGCCCTAGCAGTTCTCCCTTAATCGTAGAGCAATAGGGTGCTGCCCTAGCGATTCTCCCTTAATTGTAGGCTCAGTAGGAAAAGTACTTGCAATGTGGTGCCCTAGCAGTTCTCCCTTAATCACAGAGCAGTAGGGTGCCCTCATAGCAATTCCCCCTTAACTACTACTGCAATAGGGTGCCCTAGCGATTCTCCCTTAATTGCAACCCTTTCCCCATTGCTAGCTCCAACATAGGATGGTGGAATTATTGTGCCAAGGGCACGTGAAACAATCTACAAGAGGCTCCCTCATGGTTCTTACTCATTTTGGGACTCCACCTCAATGTGACCGGATTACTCCGCCTCTCCCTCCACAAACCCCCTATCCTATGTTCTTTGACATGTTACTTGTGAGGTTAATTTCCACTTCGAATAGTACCTACATCATCATAATTATAAGTTTATCTAAAATGATAAGATTTAATATTCACTTAATAAACCTATGCATAATTCTGAAAAGAGAACTTATCTTTATTTACTGTTATGGCATTATTGATTGCAGATATTCATTCTTAAACAATATAATAGCAACTTATCTTCCTTTTATGAATGCAATGCTAGGTAGTTGTTCGTTGCTCCATAGCTTCTATCATCTGCATTAATCTTTCATAGCAAATGATTTTCGTTTATATTCTCTTACCCCGCCGGATGGCAGGATCATGCTCTGATACCACTTGTAATAACCATTCTAAGAGGCAATAACTTGTGTAAGGTTCTCGCAATTTGATATATTCTATTTCTTGCTAATCTCCTTGTGATCCGTAAGAATATATGTATGATTTCTTATTCTTCCATTCGATGGTCAAAGATATTGATTATAGCCTAGGTAGTCTCAGTCTGGTATAAGTCCAATAGTAAATGATCTGCAGTGATCTCTACAATATCTAATTACAAGTTTCGATTTCTCCATTATTTTCTCTCTTTCTACTCTTCTTTGAAGAGTGTCGCTTATATTTCTTCTCAGATATGATATATATCTAATTGTCACAAATAATTTATGTGCTCTTCAATCTTCTTATAATTTAAGTATATATATTTGTATAAGTTGCATACCAACTAGAACCGCATACTATTGATTCAAGGAATCCCACGGCTGCAAGGACTTAGGAACCTGTACTGGTTACCAGCGATATGCTTCAGACTAGACTAGGTTCTTTGATAAGATAAGATGGACTAATCGCGATGCTTGTTTTGATCCCTCTAAGTGCCCAGATCATTGCTCTTCCTAGTCAACACTCGTATGTATAGTGTGGTGTCCTCAAGCTAATGAATATGGATTATTCACAAAAAAAAAAACTCTCATAATTCAATCATAACTTAGTTGCCACTAGTTGTTGGTCGTAAACTTGAATGTACGGGAGTGTTATGTTAATTAAGTTTTTAGTCTTAGTCCTTACTGGCCGAAGGGTAAAATGCTTATGTCTCGACGCTTCAGTCGCACCCCTTCGGATGACATATGTACTCTCTCGGATGGAAGAGAAGGGACACAACCTAATGATATTATGCTATGCTTACATTGGATGTAACTTGGTTATGATTAATGGAATATATGGCAGTTCTCTGATATCTTGTGCACTTACTATCTGTTATAATTTCCTTTAGTAGTAGGCATTAAATCTCGTTTGTCGTAGGAGGTAAATATTTGGCATCGTTGCCTCTACGATCTCATGAAGTGACGAGGTGCGGATGGTGCACGAAAAACCATGGGGCAACTAGTAGATTGTGGTGGAAGGACCAATGAGGAAGACAAGTATACAAAACTATTCGAGGGTTAACGGGCACTGACAACAAACTTCGTTTCGCTACTCCAGGCATCCATCGAAACTCACGTCCGACGGGAGGCAACACGCAAGGAAGTACCGGAGAGTGTTGTGTGGGTTGCCCTCGGAGTTAGTCCCGCCGTGGATCAGTTGATGTGTCGTCTACCTCGGTTGCTGGAACAAACATTCCTTGCCCTTCAAAACCAACGAGAAGAGGTGAAGCGGAAGAGCCGAAGGCAACAGATCCTAGTGGACTACTATCGCCGAAAGGAGAAAGAAGAGAGGAAAATTATCGTAAGGGAAGCATGAACTAAAGTTCGAAAGCAAAATATGAATAAAGGAGAACACAGAATGATATGATTATGTCTGAAGGATGACACATATTGTACACGAAATATGAATATGAATTAATAAAGTATTCTAGATTTGATTAATAAAAGTGTTCAGGATTTTATCATGTGTTGTTTTCTTGTGGATGTATAAGGAACATATTAATGCCAAACTAGTTAAATAAAAACAGGAATTTGAAACAAGTAGAAGGGTGCGAGGCTGCACAGAAAGCACCAGTGTTTCAACAAGTAGAAAGAAGACGACGGTTGAGGAGACTCGTGGGGGGACTACCCGAAGAGGTGGTCAGTGAAGGCGAGGCCGTCGGTAGCAACGAGGAGTTTTGTGTAGGAGGGGACAGCGAGGAACACCATGAGAGGAATAGGGAGGAGGATTTTATTGAGGAAACGAGAGGTCTGTTTCGGAACTTAACCTTAACCCCGCCAACAGAGGCAAGGGAGGCCCAAAGGAAGGAGAGGGAAGAAGCCGAGGGTAGAGGAGCCGAGGATACCAGTGCTGCCACAAGTGTCGAAGGGACAAAGGGGCACGGGAATCAAAGCAGCCTACCAGGCTTGAACACTTCTAGCAGTTCGGGGGCACCAAACGTGGGGGAACCAAACGCATTGAGTTCAGAGATACCAAGCTCGGGAGTACCAATACAACCAGCAACTACAAGAGTTACAATGGCGCAAAAGCAAAAATTGCCCAAGTTCACAGACAACAGGAAAGAAGATCCCGTTCGACATTGCAAAACATGTGAAACGATCTGGACTGCCAACGGAGTCATGGACCAGCACGAATGGAAGACGCAGTTTCCAGCAACGTTGTGCGGAGTGGCCGTTGACTGGTTCTCTGATACGGATCCAACCGAAATTTCTACATGGGTAGAACTCAAAAAAGAATTGCAGACAAAATTCCGACTGCTCAGGGATGATAACAAAATAGTAGCCGAAATCTATAACACCAAACAAGCAAAGGATGAAACTGTCCGAGGGTACGACCGCTGCCTGAAGGAATTGGTGGGAAAAATTGAAAGCCAGCCGACGGATGGCTCGAAAAAGCATCCGTTCATTGAAGGATTAAAACCTTCTCTCAGGAGAAAAATGAAGATTGTACCACCGCCCTCGTATGAGGATGCTTATAATAGAGCGATAGACCTAGAAATCGAAAACAAAACAACAAAGAAAAAGAAGAGTAAATCGTCCAATGATGACGAAGATTCTTCTAATGAGGAGGATAGTAGTGGAGAATCAAATAAGAAAATCTAGGCCCTCCAGAAAGATATGCTACGCATGATGAAGGAATTTAAAACAATGAAGGGGAGCACCAGCCGAAAGAAAGAGGGAGACCTATGGTGTGCAGACTGCAAGGAGGAAGGCCATGCCAAGGGCGCATGCCCGAAGAAACTATTCTGTGAGATTTGCCAAATAGTGGGTCCTTCTACCAAGGAATGCCCGTATAATATGCAAACACGAAGTCATCAGCAGGTCTTGTTAACACAAGAATTGTCTGCCTCAAACACGGGGAATACACAAAACACCACGGCATCATCTAGCGACTATCAGAACAAACAAAAGGGAGGAAGACGTAATGGTAACGATAATACAAATAACAACAACGGGGGCCGAAGTCGTATTCAGTATGATGCTAGTAGGTGGCCAATGATACAATGTCGTGCGTGCAGCCAATGGGGGCACTTTGCTAGGGATTGCCCGAGAGGGGAAGCACCACAATTCCTCGGTAAGTGGTGTGGTCTAGGAGACCACGACGACGCAAAATGTCCCAAGCCTGGGGCAAATCTGCTAAACATCGAAGGCAACAAGGAGGTGTTGGCAGTCGCCCGTGGGCAAGCCAAGAAGGCCACCTACCCAGATCCAAAAACCGCGAAAAAAGGGTGCGTGAAGCGAAAGCGAAAATCGAGAGGGAAACGATAGCCGAACAGAGAGAAACACATGATACCGCCAGTACCTCGCTGAGAGGCCAAGTAGAACAAAACATACTACAACAAGTGATGTAGACAAACATTCCAATACAATTCAAGAACCTCCTTGTAGCCATGCCACAACTACGAACCGCTCTACTACATATGATACCACCTCCAAGGACGGAACCAAAGGAAAACTCCCTCGGAAAGGAAGATCCCCTCGGAAAGGAAAACTCCCTCGGAAAAGAAAATTCCCTTGGAGAGGATCCAATGTTGCTAGCAGTGAACACAAGTAGACATCCAGCAGTGGTCGAGATGGGCATTCTCGGCCCCATTCTGGAAGACACCATCGTCGACGAAGGGTCGAGTATCAATGTCTTACCTGAAGAGACATGGAAGAGACTAGGGTGACCTACACTATGGCAACCAACTTTCAAACTGGTAGGCGCAGACCAACACAGGATCAAACCCATCGGCACATTGATGGCACAGCGGGTAATGATCGATACTCAACCCTTCGTGTTGGATTTTGTGGTCATCCCACTGAAGAAGGGGTATGACGCCATCCTCGGTAGGGGTTGGCTGGTACAAGCTAGTCAACCATGATTGGATGAGAAACACCTTGTCCATGGTAAGAAATGGCCGGAAATTTACAATTGACCTGAGGACCTAATTGGTCAGCGAAGACTTAGTGTCTTCATCAGAGTCAGAGGTAGAGGGAGAAGTAGAAGAAGAGAGGTGGCACATGGAGCCGAATAATGAAGGAGTCCTCGAATTAGAAGGGTGCTTGGAGGATGACCTAGACTCACTGAATAGACTCTTCCATTGGCAAATGGAAGACTATGAGTTATTCCACTGTAACATGCTCGAGGTGGACGAGGGGGTTGAAAAAGACTCATTCCCAACCGAGTACGGTAAGTACAAGGGGAGGCTAGTGTAAGTGAAACCCCAGCACACAAGTTCGTTAAAGAAAAACTAATCAGGTATGAGGAGCCCTCCCTAAAAGTCACGAACTTAGGAGACGAGGCTAATCCCAAAAACATCCTCGTCGGAGATGACTGGAATCTAGTCCTGAAGGTGGCCGCATTTAAAATATTCACGGAATATAAGGACATCTTTGCGTGGACATACAAAGATTTGAAAAGGGTTAAACCTTCAGGTTGATTTGACAAGTTGAAAAAAGCTAAGAATGATGAATTTTGATTATTGAGTACATTGAGAAAAAGATTAATTGAATATGTAAGTTCAAGAAACAACTTATGTATGATTGGCTACATTGATGTAAGAATCAATGACAACATTGGTTACATTGATTATTGAGTATATTGAGAAAAAGATTAATTGAATACATAAGTCCAAGAAATAACTTATAGTTGAGTGAATCTGCTACTGGGACTCAAGACAAAGGGTCTCGCAAGAATTATGTGTTCATTGGATATTGTTGGTACCTGGGGCGGTGCTTGTACGAAAGCGACCGAACAGGATGAACGAGAATTACGCTGCATGAGTTAATAATGAAATTGAATGTATGTTGGAGATCGGGATCATATTCAGAGTACAAACAAGCGAATGCGTATCATCCATTGTTATCTCATTAAAGGAGGCAACCGAGATTCGAATATGCGTGGACTTTAGATGCCTGAGCATAGTCACCATAAAAGACCCATTCCTGATACCATTCACTGATAGCATCCTCGAAGAGGTCGCGGGACACGAAATCTACTCCTTCATGGATGGATTCTCTAAATACAACCAGATATCCATCGCGGAGGAGGACAAACTAAAGACGACCTTCGTAGTGGAAGATGGGGTCTATGCGTACAATCGGATGTCGTTCGGACTTTGCAATGCTCCCGCAACGTTCCAAAGGATAATTTTACATATCTTTGATAAAATGGTAGTGGGAAACTTTAAAGCCTTTTTGGATGATCGGTCTATCTATAGTGCGGAGGATACTCACTCGATAGCCCTTGGAGAATGCATGGAGAGATGTAGATGGGCAAGACTCGCACTCAACACCAAGAAGTGTAAGTTCATGGTACCTCAAGGGAAGCTACTCGGACACATTGCTTGTAATGTTGGAATCAAAATGGAACCTGACAAAATACAGGTGATCCTCGAGATGGAGCCACCCACGGACGTCACAAGGGTGAAATCATTTCTTGGACACATCGGATATTATCGGAGATTCATCAAAAACTTTGCCCATGTGTCTTATCCGATGGATAGGTTGACTCGAAAAGGAGAACCCTACACTTGGGAAACAGAATAGGGAGAAGCATTCGAGGGACAAAAGGCAAGATTAGTAGCTACACCCATTTTGGCGTTCCCTAACTGGGCTAAAGAGTTCCATGTACATGTAGACGCGTCCAATTTTGCAATTGGAGCTACATTGGCATAGACGAGTGACCACGGGTTGGACCACCCGATATACTTCGCTAGAAAGCTTCTGTCGAAGGCAGAAAAGAACTATAGCGCGACAGAGAGAAGCATTGGCAATGGTGTACGTTGTACAGAAATTTCGGCACTATTTGTTGGCTACTCCATTTACTTTTTATGTGGATCACCAAGCCTTAATGTATAAGGTGAATAAGCCAATTATCCAGAGCAGAGCAAACAAATGGTTACTTTTATTACAAGAGTTCACATTTACCATAATAGTTCACCACGGGAAAAGCCATATGAGTGTAGATCACCTTTCCCATATCAAATCTGGGGAGCTGCCAGAAGGAGTGAATGATGAATTCCCCGATGCACATCTCTTTCGAATTGCGGTTTTACCCCTTGGTATACAAACATTGGAGAATACCTTTCCTCAGGACAGTTCCCCCAGGAGATACCACCGGGGGAAAGAAGGAAACTTGTCCTTACAAGCCGAACCTTCCAACTCATCAAAGAGTTACTTTACAAGATGGGACCAGATTAGGTACTCCGACGGTGTGTGATGGAGGAGGTTCCGAGTGTTCTGAGGGAGGCTCACAAGGGTCCCAACAGAGGGCATATGGGACCGAACACAACAGCTTGGAAAGTATTACTTGCAGGGTTATGGTGGTCGACACTATACAATGATGCAAAAGAATGGGTGGTGACTTGTGACACATGTTCGAGAGCTAGGAAACCTTTAAAAAGAGACTTTATGCCACTAAACAGTACCCCTCCAACGCCCAGGAATTGTTCGAACAATGGGGACTAGATTTTGTTGGACCACTTAAGGCAAGTAGGCCACGCAGGTGTAGGTATACTGTCGCGGCAACAAAATATTTGACCAAATGGGTTGAGGCCAGAGCCCTACTTGATAACTCTGCCTTGAGCACTGCGAGATTCATCTACGAGCAGATAATTACAAGGTATGACATACCCATTCAGATCAGTAGTGACAGAGGGGGACACTTTGTCAATCACTTCATAAAATTGCTTACTATCGAGTTTAAGATTTTTCACTCATTCTCGAGCCCTTACTACCTGAGGACAAATGGCTAGGCTGAGGCGACTAATAAGATACTGGTATCTGTAATCTACAAATCATGCAGAGTCAAAGGCGAAGACTAGGAAGGGAGGCTCCCGTCAACATTATGGGCATATCACAAAACTTATAAAGTCGCTACAAGACAAACCCCCTTTCAGTTAATGTACGGATAGGGGGCCATTGTACCAACTGAATTCATGGTGAGAAGTTTAAGAATAGCTATCGAAAATAGGCTAGGAGACATGGAAAGTCTACGGGAAAGATTATACAATCTCAATAAGCTGGATGACTGCCGAATGATGGCACAATGGGCCATAGATTTCTCCCAGCAATGGAAAAACGTATGGCACAACAAGCACCTCAGGTAGACGAGGTTTACATATGGGTAGTTTGTCTTAAAATACAACGGGCGGAATGAGATAAAGCCTGGCAAGTTCAAGGTAAGATGGCTTCGCCCATATCGAGTGCGAGAGGTTTCAAATAATGGCTCGATTAAATTGTGGACCTTATATGGTAAGGAAGTGGCGAACCCTGTTAACGGCTCGAAGTTAAAACTCTACCATGAGCGGCGAAGAGATGGCCGCCAAGAGATGGGACGACACCGCCAGACACATTTAAATTTAAAAATATTTAAATAAAAAAAAAGATTAATACAAAAAAACATAGAGATTAATAAAAAAAAAACCGAAGGTGGAACCACTGAACACCGAAGTGGGACCACAGAAGGTGGAACCACCGACGGTGGATTCCACCATGGGGTGGACTGCCAACGTAGAAGCACACACAGCCGGCTACATAAGAGCCCAAGGAAACATTACAGCAAAGAGCCCATGACGAAGATACTTGGCACAGGTCGAGAATATAATTATTCTGCGTATTGGCTGGAGGTTGTACGATTGGAGGAAGGAATAACAGACGTAGTTATTGATGCATAACTATTTGTCTTAAATTAACAAGGGATAAGCAATGGTTATTATGGAATCAACAAGGAAGCGGAAGTGGAAAGTCTAGTTGAAGCAAGCATAACCCAACCCTTCTAAAGTGGACAAAAATGCTTGAATTCTACCATCAGGTATAAAAGTTGCAGGAGGAAAAGAAAGAGGTACAAACCACATAAAGAAGTCGTTATCACCATGGATTCTGACAATGAAAGATGGAAAAAATGAGGTAACACCAGAAAGCTTAGCTTACGAAGCACTTAATGGTTTGGAGTGCCGCAAATGGTGGAAGGAGACCCCAGACACAGATATGGTAATACGACACTTACAGAAGGCACAGGTACATTGGGACATTCAAATGCCCGTATTTTGCATTCAGGATTACGAAAGCACCTTGCGTCTCGTGGTGGAGACCTTCGACAGATTTTCAAAGACAAGTTCATTCCAATATTTGGGGGAAGTTATCATAGTGGGTTTTAAGTCAATAGATTTTTCACGTGTATTTGGCATTTCAGGGTAAGGGAATAAGATTGAGACGAAGGCTAAGAAGATGACTCGAGAGGAAAAAGAATATTGGGTGAAGCTGGTTTAACGCGACCTTACACAGGTGGAGATGGATTCAGTTGTCAAGACAACGAAGCATCGAGGTATGCGGAAGACTTTTGTAGCAAAAGGTCCATGAAGGTGTATCATGGATGTGGTCAAAAGCCGCCTCATAGGATCCAGTAGGGCTTTGAACATAGCCCTCCCACAAATTCTTCTCATGAATGGGCCGAGGAATGGGGTGGTGTACGATTTTTTCTAGAGGCCACACGGACCCAGCTCCCACCTGCAGACCTTAAGATAAAGCCCCAAGGCACCTTGGCACTCCGACGTGGCACAGAAGCGGAAGCGTCAAGAAGTTTCGTCGGAGTGAGAGAATGTAGACAGTGGGAGAGAGCCTACCTTGGAGGCCTCAGATACATGAGACAGAACTAGTTAGGCCGCGGGGGATGAGGTTGTGGAGTCCACCCCACTAGGGACCGCGGGGAGAGTGTTGTTTAGCCCAGTGTTTTTGACCACCTCAACGCACTGGCCTCAGCCCACGACAACGAACCTTGATCCCATGGCATCAGTACCTCCCTTCAAGCAGTTATGGTTGCCAGTCGACATGACTCCACTAGCCACAGTCACAACACCTTCGACAGAGGCTAGTCTTGTACCCTCCCCATTACCTTCAGTGGAGGTTCTGAGGGATGGACAGGTTCATTTAGAGGTTATCCAGATTGACGCAATTGTCACGTATGACGCTGCGGTACTTGAGGGACCACCAGTAGTCGGGGACCTGTCAGCCACCGCGCCCCTTGAGGTCGTGAACACTTGGCTCACTCGCTGATTTCAGACGACACCACTAGCACCCATGGGAGGTGCAACTTTCTCAACCCGACGGGATGTTCCCCCAGAGATAGTAGACTTGGATGGACCAGGGGATTCCACGGGTGATCATGTAGCAGAGTTGGGCGAGGGCCAGATTGCACGAGTTGGTGCAGACAAAGACAATTGAGATAAGGGAGTCGATAGGGGATTGTCCAGCAACAGTCGTAGCATTGGATAAGCATCCAGCAGTGGAGGAATCCCAAGCTATGGTAACCAAGGTAGGGTCGTCGCCTAGACAGCTGGCGGGGGAAGATGTTGAGGCATTCCTGGCCGACATGGTGGTACGGGGCTGGGAGGTAGTGGCCTCAGCACAGTCGAGGGCTCTTGAGAGTATCAGAGACGACCTTCAGCAGTTGCTAAACTTTGTGCAGAAGGAGTGCCCTGTAGTGTTCGCCACTTGTTTGGAGGCGCAGGGATGCTTAACACACAGACTCGAGAGATGTTAGATACTTGGGCTGTGGGAGAACCCGTAGTTGCCAGTCAGGTAGAGACCTAGGTGAGTGAGTTGGAACGGACCTTTAGATAGCAATACTATACCTTGAGGCGTACAGAGTACATTTCTGGAGGACATGAGGCCGCATGGGTGGATGCAGAGAGGGCTCGAGAGGAGCTGGGCACCCGGCCAGATGCGGTAGACAGCAACTTGGCTCACCAAAGGCGGGAGTTGGTAACCCAACAGACAGCCTGCGCAGCAGACAGGGTCGGGTTGATGGCCCAATTGGAGGCTGCAAGGGCAGATAAGGCAGCTATGGAGCAGCAGTTGGTTGAGGCCATCGAAGAGAGTAGGTTGCATACGGGATTGACTTAGGCACACAAGGAGATTGATGTAAAGGGGAAGGAGTTGTTCGAGGCAGCCCTGATGGTGAAATCAGCATTAGAGCATCGAATGGTTGCCGAGCGGGATTTGAAGGCTCAGACACAACAAGTCTACGAGCTTCGGGCACAATTGGCATCTTCAACACAGTGGGCTTCTTCTTCAGGGACGCTTCTTAGCCCCCTTTTGTTTAAAACTGGTTTCTTCTAGCTATGTTTGCCAACATCGCTCCACTTTTTGTTGTCACTCGTTGGAGACGACCTTTCTTTTGGGGGGGATGATGTTGGCCATAAACTTGTATGTACAGGAGTGTTATGTTAATTAAGTTGGTAGTATTGGTCGTTACTGGCCGAAGGGTAAAGTGGTTATGTCGCGACGCTTTACATGCACCCCTTCGAGTGACATGTATTCTCTCGGATGGAAGAGAAGGTACACAACCTGATGATATTATGTTATGCTTACATTGGATGTAACTTGGTTATGATTAATGGAATATATGGCAATTCTCTGATATCTTGTGCACCTACTATATGTTATAATTTCCTTTAGTAGTATGCATTAAATCATGTTTGTCATAGGAGGTAAACACTAGCGAGCTGATGTTCCCTTCTAATATTTGGACTACAAATTCAACTCTGCATATTACGTTCTCTTCTTCCCATTATATCATCTCATGTTCGATGCCCAAGAGATAGACCAATCTATATTGTTCGATGCTAATTCCTCTCCTAGAAGCGATCAGAGATCTCTTGTAGTTATTGTCAACTAGATATGCCCCGTTCCTATTTTCTACCATAGACGATTACTTGTCTCTACGTAATGTTGATTGAGTATTTTATTTCTGATTGGATTATGGCCAAAAACATTGATTGGATAATAGTTGTCGATTCCCTGTTATGAGTCTCTTGTTCAATGTTTTGGTGTAGACCCTATTCTTCTATGTTTCTTCTGTGAAATCTATATTTGTTAGACCCTATTCTTCTATGTTTCTTCTGTGAAATCTATATTTGTAACTAGCCAGACCTTTTTTGGTGATCATTATTACCTATTATCCTCTGACTATTAACCTTCTCTGTAGATTAATCTATTCATGTCGTTCTCTTCCTATCCCTATATATGTCCGCTTGGTGGAGAAGGCAGCGACCTTATGGTCGCGACTCTTGAATATGCTTGTCGCTTGTTTTATTAATATTATAAGGTATATATTATAATTTACATATTTTTGTTAATATGTAATTAATACGTTTTCAAATGTGTGATATATTAAGTATAGATATTAATGTATATAAGATTTAATATTCATATTTTAATTCATTTATTTATTAAGCTATTAAATCACATATATATATAATTATTTATTATTATTAATTATTATTATTATTTATTTATTTTTTATTATATTCAATACTATATCAATTAATATATTATTTTAATATTATAGTTAATAATATATCATAATTAACTATTCATTTATTAATCTATTAATATTATTATTAATTTTAATACTTTAATTTTATTATCATTGTTTATCAAAACTCTATTAAAATGCTATTTGGAACGGGGACATGAGACAATGCCTTAGTTGTTGATGTGTGCACTAATGATAGCACACACAATGTTGCTTATCATGAGGTGAGTGATGTAGATACATTGTCATATCACAGTGCAGATTTTGGGTTAGTACACTTGCATGGGAGTCATTGGTTTCAAAGTCCTCATCATTTGGTTGGGCAACTTAAGGTTAATGACAACATGATTGCCATAGCCATAGAGCACTTTGATATCGCTCGTCAGAAGTTGGCTATGTTTGGTTGGGGCACTCCGATGTCAGATGAGCACGGTGATAGTGGTCTTTCCCTGACAGAGTTCCACGCACTTCAAGAAGCCACTAGAATAATAAAATGTAACTATTTACAGTTATTAGTTGATAGAGACTATCTTCTCGAGTGAGATTGCACTTGTTATGATGCCTTGAAGGGAAAGGAGGAGGTAGATGAGCTCACTCATGAGCTTGAGGTGACTATGGACTCTTTGGAGAGCGCGCAATTGGCCCTTCATGAGTCTCAGTCATGGATTGAGGAGCTTACAGCAAAGTTGAGTTTAGCATAGTCTTCACCAGCTACAGATACAATACAATCTTCTACAGTGGCAATTGGTGGTGACCTTATATCCACGGGTTATGATTGTGAGCAGGTTGAGGATGTGACCACACTTATCACAGTTACAAGTGTTGTTCGTACTGTTAAGATGAGTACATCTGTTGAGAGCAGCGAAGAACCACATGTTGCATCTAGTTCTCCTGTGGTTACATCCACTGCAGGTGTTGTTGGTGATGAGTCAGATGAACGAGGTTATATTTAGAACTATGAGAGTCAGCACCTCATTGAGGTGGGATCTTTTTATTGTGACTGCATAGGGAGTACTCATCACTACTTCTCTGATCCACACACAGAGGAGTTGATGATGCATTAGTGTGGATTAGCTCCGGGATTATACCATCCTTTGTGGGATGCGTATTTTCCATCTTCAGTAGATGGAATTAGTAGTTGCAAGTTGGTGGGGTACTACTTGCAGAGTCAGCACATCCATGGCAACTTAGCAGAGGATGGAGCTAGTGATTGTGTTACATACACCTACAGACGTTCTTATCTCCACAATACTGATGGATGTGAGTACAGTGTGTTTTGGGACCCAAGTGATGATAGGTTTGGCATTGTGTATTGGATGGGTCTCAGGGGATTGCTTCACCACTTCAGGCACGGTGGAGTTGAGTTCAGAGTTGAGCAGCAAAAGCTTAAGGATGTTTTTATTGGCAAGCTTTTGTTCAGAGTTTGGGATCCTCACATTGCATCGGGATTTCAGACAAAGCTCACTGAGGAGATTTCAGGAGTTTACAGAGTGAGGAGTGCCTGCAGCTTTTCTTTCGATCCTCCTGTGCATGACCCCTTTCAGATGCACAGTTCAGTTGCACATGTGTTGGACAGTGTGTATGAGAGCTCACTTTGCGCAGTATTGGGAAGCAAGCTTTGTTAGACTTCTGAGTTGCTTCCCTATGAGATATTCACTCCTGTGACATCTACACTTGGATTTGATTTAGTTTGGCAGGTTTTGTCAGTTGTACTAGTGATGATGTTATAGGAGCTAGTTAGTGATCATAGGGACATTACACAGTTCTACTCTTGGGATTTGTGTGGGCTAGTGTGTTACTTATTTCTAAGATTGCATGGGAACAAGCAATTTCAGGAAGGGCGGACTATAATGTCCCCTTTTTAGCTCACCATGGTTCTGGTATGGATTAGCTTATCAGTGGCCCTTGTAGGCTAAGTTAGATGGTTAGGAGGGGTCTTAGTTGACAGAACCGAAGGCCAATTCCCTTCCAGAGGTCAGAAGTGTTCAGGATTGCTCTTTGTTTGGGTCAGTTCGGTACACTTACTATTTATAATAAGTCATTTATCCAACATTTCTATATTTGGCAGCGCACCTGGACCGACCTCAATTAGAGTTATGACCCTTGGCATCTTTGTTGATCAAGTATTCAGGGAAAGCAAACTCAAAAAGAATCATTAAATTGTTATAAAAAAGATTTTGGATAAGGATTGGACATTTTGGAGGTTGAAGTTATTGATTAATGTAAGAATTTGCATATAGAAACAACAATGAACCAAGATCTAGAGGCCAATGAATAGCACAAGAGAGATAATACTGAATCAACTGGATTCATATAAAATACTTTGATCAATAAAAGATGAAATACAATGAAGATGTGCCTACTTATATAGGCAAGACATGATAACTACGAGTTAAGCAAGAGATAACCCATCACCCACACTAGGTGGAATCACATATCCACCAAAGGGGGATCATCCTCCATTGTGTAATGAAGCATGTGCAACATGTGGAGGATGATAATGTGATAAGGGCACTAAAGGTGGATCTCACACATAAAGTGGAGATGTGAAAACAACTATCACCACCTAAAGTGGAGTTTCTCCTACACCATGTGCTAAAATAGGCTGCAAACTCCTAAGTGTCTCATATGCAAACTACTATGAATGCATTATCCTAAGTAAGCTCAAGTAAAGTGTAACTAAGAATATTTAATTACACCAACACCCCCCTTTAAGTGCAACTTAGGGGAATGCACTTAAACTCACAATACAAGATGACAATGCAAGATGGGTCTCGACTACTAGGCCATGTTAGGTACCCATGTACAATATGCAAGTGCAAATGCAATGCAAGCTCTCATAAAGAGGAGAAAGCGAGAAAACCTCATGGGACAAAACTCCCCTCCAAAAAGAGAGATGAAAACAAACAAGATGCATGGATGGACTCAAGACCCCCCTAGGACTACATACATCATGTATATACAATCAAGTATCCCCCCATAGGAAGGAAATAAGGAGACATGACATGACCCCCATAATGAACAATGTCCTGCAAAGATCGTGAGTGCTTGAAGGCAAAACATAGTCCAACGCCTACACAACATTTCTCCCCTTGGGAAGAAGATAGACCAAGTATAAATGCAGGAATGCTTCCCATTCTAGATACGAACTAGGAATAAGAATCCAAATGAAGTATAATGATGTTGTCTCCTCTGAATAGGAAGTAGGAAGAGAGACAAAGTAGCCCCCCCTCAATGTAGAAGGTACACCAATGGTAGATGCTCTAGGCTCAATGTAGAAACTGCTCCATGAAAATTGAACAACGTTCCTCCCCTTGGGAAGAAACAAAACCAAAGGTGTATATATGAAGCCTCCACAATCTGTAGGAAGAAACCTCAAAATATATGGAATCTTTGAAAATTGCTCAAGTGTTCCCATGTAAATGTTGAGGGTACCTCCCCCAAATCAGGTGTACTAGTCCACACTGTTGAAAAAGACAACTTAGGATCTAATGAGGATGAATGTAGAATATGATCCAAAGACTTAAATACCTCCTTTGAAGATAAAGAGACCTCCAAATGTTGTATCAAAGGATTCACAATCATGCCAAACTGTGAAGGATGATCATGTAGAGAATGAAGAAGAGGGTCAGAGCGCTCCCTCGCAACAACTGAAGAAGGGTCATCTTCATCAAAGAGAAGATGAATATCATCAATAATGTCTCCCAAATCTGAAATGTAGGACTCCACAAACAAATTTGCAATGTCTGTCGAGTAGCCATCCCCTGAAACTGTGTCTAGAAGACAATGAATACCCTACTGCATTGAATCACAAGAATCCAAGACTGTAGGAATACAAGCATCATCAAGAGCAACAATAGAAGTGATCTCAACTAGAGAAGTAGGAGCTATAGGTAGAGTCTCTGGCTCATCAAAACTCTCAAGTTCTGCTAATCTTCCAATCCACTCTAATATATCACCATCACAAGGAGTATTATCTGCATCATCAAGTGGAATGAGGCAATCTACAACATGATCAACTGTGAATGGAGGAACATGTGGATCTCCAAAATGCTCTCAAACAATGGTCCAAAATGTGCGTGGGCACCTAATAACTTCAATCTTGGGTCTGATGTCATGGAAGAAGCATGAACTAATGCTATGAGCAATCAATCCCGGATATGAGTATTCTTTTCTCCTCAAACTAATTTTTTCAACTTGGACTTTGGCTTAAAAATGAGTCCATAAGATGAGGCAAGAGATTAAGCCATCTACAATGTGTGATGATTCCTTGCCCATGACTCATAATTACCCCCAGTGAAAGTTATTACAACAAGATGTGTTGCATATCCCATGATTACATCAATGATGCTTCTCACATTACAAATTGAGATCAGAAAATCATTACACCCTCCACAATGCACTCAATCAAGGAGCTCACCCCCAAAAATGATGCTTTTGACACTTTATACTTAGTGTACAATTGCCACTTGTAAAACAAGGCAAAGTAGACTTCTGCTTTCAATGATTACAACTGCCAAAATAAGGCTATAGCAGACTCAAACAAATAAGACACAAGATCTCTCAAGGATGCAAGCAATTACAAGTGCCGAAATAGGCCAAAAAATAACCAAATGTTGAAAGTACAATGTCCACTCACAATGGCTACAATCTAATAGCATAAATGAGAAGTAAACAAAAAATCATGCACTTCAAAAAAGGCACCTAAAAAAGTGTTCGTATGAGCCTGAACGAAGCCCTGCAAGTTGCAAACTTTAGGATTGGGCAGGTACAGTTTTCAAAAATTACAAATTCTGGAAAAAATGCCAATCAAAATCAAAAAATAACTCCACCACTATTTAGAGCACGAAAAACTAGCCCAAATAAAAAACAATTGCATCAAAAAAGAGTTAGAATGACTGAGATATGGGTCTTCGAAGTTCGCCTACAAAATCAAACCTGCATATGGTGAGGGGGTCAAAATTTTCAAAAAGATGTTGATGCAGTACCGATGTCATCAAATCAGGGGCATAAATTTGATGGTCTCTGACCCGTCATAGCCAAAAAGCCAGTTCGGCCAAATGGCGAACATTGATTCGACTATACAGTCGGATGTGGATGGGGACAGAGCTTGACAAACCTTCTAAACATATTTGCATTGTCAGTGTGGCCACTGAAGTGGATGACCGTATTACTTGAGGTGTCTGATGATTGTCTCGGACACATGTCAAAATGTTATAGGTTGAGCTCACCCGTCTCGCTGTATCAACTCCAATCCACTCCTTGGTTTTGAATCACCGCTATCTCCTGGAAACCAATAAAACACAAATGCAACGGGCAGTGTATATAAAAAATAAAATACTTTTTCATGCAGGCAATGTTGGAAAAAGTATTCAAACAATAAATACCAAACCGTGTTGGGTCTGCGGATCTAGCCTGACATGGAATGGTCTAAGCTACCTAAAGACCGCCAGAGGGGAGGATCTTTTGTCGGAAATCAATGTCGGCTGGAAGACAATAGATGTCACCGGTTAGGAATCACCTGGTGTTGGAATAGAGAGCAGGTATGAAGCCTGCCTGAGAAATAAATTCCCTACGCACTAATTTGAAAGGGGGTCTGCAGAAGAAATCATTGGCCGAAGAGTAGGAGCCGACGATTGGAGAAGCAAGGTTGCCCAATGAAAACTAGAAGTGACAGCCGGAAGAATGTAAGCGCAAAGAGTCCAAAGGAGAAAATATGGAATTCCCCAGGAATTTTGAACCTCCAAATGCCGAAACCTGCGATCGTTGGTGACAGGGAAGACTGGTCAAACGAAGGTGACTAGGAAGTGTTGTGTCGGTGACCACGAATCTTGCCAGAGGAGAGGGCCTGATTGGGAACTCGCAAAGATTGTCAGGTGATCGCAAGTCGGTGGTTCTGCTACTGAGGGATGGTCCGGTGGAGGAGGTTACTGCTTGGTGGCCGAGGGGTAGAGGGATGTGGGACGACAATGCTAGGGTATTTGCGGGTGTTTTTATATATCAACCCGTAGAGTGTAAACCAACCAACAAGGTCACTGGAGATTGGGTTCGATGCCCGGTGCTGCTTGATGCCTATTCGGAATATTCTTTGGCTCTGGTGTACGATTTGTGCTCAAACCTTGCAGATTTGGTTCTGATAAACACAGGGCAAGGAACCCAAAAAAACAAAAAAAATTCCGGAAAATTAATGACAAAAACAACTCAATTCTAAGAAAAACATTATTTTTATTTTTTTTCGAAAAAAAATCACACCGTCTACAGATCGGGTCATACAAGCTCCATTTGCAAAAAAAAAAATTGCCTCAAATTTGACTTTCACCCAAAATAAGCAAATTTATAGTCAAAACTCATTGCAACTGCCTCCTGGACGCAATAGTGAGGACAAATCTTGCTCTAGACGCTCCCATAAGATACTGCTCCCCAAATTTGAAAACAAGCCCTCCTACGATTGAAGCAAGATCTCTCCAAAAGGCTATGATGCTCCAATGGTTGTAATACCATGTAAGAAATTGCATATAGAAACAACAATGAACCAAGATCTAGAGGCCAATGAATAGCACAAGAGAGATAAAGTACTGAATCAACTGGATTCATACAAAACACTTTGATCAATAAAAGATGAAATACAATTAAGACGTGTCTACTAATATAAGCAAGGCATGATAACTAGGAGATAAGCAAGAGATAACCTATCACCCACACTAGGTGGAATCACATGTCCACCAAAGGTGGATCATACTCTATTGTGTAATGAAGTATGTGCAACATGTGGAAATGATAATGTGATAAGTGCACTAAAGGTGTATCTCACACAGTGGAGATGTGAGAACAACTATCATCAGCAGAAGTGGAGTTTCTCCTACACCATGTGCTAAAATAGGATGCAAACTCATAAGTGTCTCATATGCAAACTACTATGAATGCATTATTGTAAGTAAGCTTAAGTAAAGTGTAATTAAGAATATTTAATTACACCAACAATTAATTATGTCGGGTGATTGTTTTGATGGGAATAAATAATATGAGGTGTTTGTGCTTGTTGAGGTAATTACACTAAGGTATTGCCTAAAAAAATGCTCCTTATCTATTATATTGAATATAAAGTCATTTATTTATTTTATATTTGTAAATAATTTATCGATATTAAAAAAATATATGATATTGAATATAAATAGTCATTTGTTTTAAGTTAAATTTTTTATTTTTAAATTGCAACTATTTAATCAATATTGAAAAATTATGTTATATTATTTTATCAATAGTGAAAAAATTAAGTTATATTTAATAAACATAACAATGATATGGATAAAGATATCCTAAAAATTGAATTTTCTTTAAAATATTAAATAATATATTTTATTTAGACTATAATATTATTAATATTTTTTGCTAGATAATATGCAACATAGCTATGAAGGATTCTATATTAATATTAAAAAAAACTGTTTTTACATAGATTTTGGCTAGTGTTTTAAGCTAAGTTACCAGTTTCGGGTTTGGGGACGGGTTCGAGTACGAGAATCCGGTTCGTGGGTTTGTGAATTTTTTTTTTCCATTATGATTTGTATGGGTTCGTGTACATATATATGCATTGTACATACAAAAAAATAAGAGAGCAAATGTGAAATAAAATGTGTTTGGTGGCTCCATATTAGGGTAGTTTTAGGGTTTGAAGAAAAAAATCATTTTTAAGTGAGTTTGGGCTCACTTTAACTCAGTTCGGTCCGTGGGTCCAGGGCGGTCCGCGCTGGATCCCCTCAGGTCCATGGTGGATTGGCACATGGTCCATATTCAAACTTGTGGGTCCGTTCGGATCCGCAATGGTGCAAATCCAGATGGACCCACAGGTCCGAACACGGAACCTGTGCGGATCCAGTACGGACCAGGCTCGAACCCAGACCCGGTTCGAGGGTGCAAGGTCCGAATCCGGTAACTTAGGTTTTAAGCCATCCTTTTAGATCTCACATACTCAATACCAAAAAATTCCCTGATTGCTTTGGTGAATCCATGCTAGCAAGATGTAGAGTCGAAGCTTTAGAGGAGAGAGAAAACCTAGAGAAAGTGTGTCTAAATCTTATTTGAGAGACCATTTATAGAAATATTTCCCTCCTTCGTCCCAACTTTTTGGGTAGTGGACTCATTAATGTGGTTTTCCTCCAAGGAGAATTGTTGTCCTCAACATCCATCCACCTGAATGATTTAATACCAAATGTGGGATTGGCTTTATCAAAGGCTCATCCATGCTCCACTTGTGTCCTAACAAGCACAAATCCACTCGTCATTTGTGAGGGCTATTGCCAACATGACTAAATGATTTCCTTTTTCGTTATTATTCCTTGCTTCTTGGACTTAAAGTTATTTGAGTTTTGCAACCTCAAGATTTTGTTTTGATTTCTTCGATGTGTTGGCACATTCAATGTCAGCCTTCACATTATAGTTATATTTGCTCTTAGCCTAGCCGAAAAGGGTGCCTGCGGCCAAGGTTTTGCTCCTATTGATCCATATTTGTCCCTGTTAGCTGTGATATTGGCAAGTGCATCTGCCTCCTTATTGGCCTCTCCATACACATGATTATAACATAGTATTTAATATTATACAACATAATTGATACAATATTCTATTCAAAATATTTCATATATTATACTACAATATATACAATTATACATATATTATAATATTATACTTTATTAAAAGATAATAAATTAATAACAATAACAATAAAATCTTCTCCACAATGATACCTTTTGTATATACTACTATAAAGGAAGTAATTTATTAATACTGGCCATGTGGACGTGGAACTTTGGGATTAATTTATTAAGTTGGGAGTAATATAATTATCGAGCACTAAAGAAAATACATGGAAACATTTTATGAAGCCTCATATTTGATGAAAGCATGAAGAAAATGTTTGAATATTGGCATGAATATATTGCAAGCAAAGCTACAGAAATCGACCAGAATACATTATATTGGCTAAGTTGTGAATGCATTAAAGCTACAGAAATCAACCCTTCGCGAAGAAATAAGGCCGGATGAATAACTATAGGGATTTCTGGCCACCAAATTTTTATTAAATGAGTGATCTAACATGCAATGAGTTGCTGACTGGATGTGAAATTAAACATATAGGCCGCTAAAAAGAAACACTGCTGGTGTGTTTCTTGCATATTCTTTTGATAGCGCAAGGAGAAATCACCTATATTGGTGTGGACTAATTGTAAAACAAGGATGTATGGATTACTTTTCTGATTATTACTGATTGCTGGAAATTGGGACTTGTTGTTGCGAGTTTTGATCCACTTACATAACATGCAGGATTGAACACTCAGTGCTTCAATGTGAAACGCAGAACATTAAATCCTCTCCTGATCAAAGTCATCTCCCATGCTAAGCTTTGCAATTTGAGATCATGGAATAACTCCAAGGTTCCTAAACTTGTGGAATGACTGGCTCAGTTGAAATGATGTGATTTACTGGTTAACCACTTAAGGGGACTTACGCTATTCATTCAATGGTAATCGGGCTTAGCTTTCAATGTATACTCGAATGTTTCTCGCAACTTCACTTCATAACTCTCTTAAACTACTTATATTGCTACTTCTACCCCTAACTAAGAATGCAAGGAATCATGGATGACTTGGACACTACCAAATGGAGGCTTGCCTACAACCTTGACTCCACCTAGTGCAAGCATCTAAGGATCTCAAATGGTTTTCATATCAACACCTTCTCCTTAATCCAGCTTGGAAGTACAAACTAAGGATCTAATGCCGATTGAACTTAAGTGCAATGACTAGCTTACCACACAAGGCTTCCTCACAATCAGCAAGGAGGCTAGTGGCCTAGTTTTAATCGAGTCAGACAAGAAAACATCCACAACTACTATCATCCAACTAACTACTTTAATAACATGAAAAGGAAATCTACTCCAAGTAAGAGATTGAAGAAACCATGAAATACTCCAAACGTCACATACATTCACCATGAAAACCAACAATGAAAGAAGTAATAATTTTGGTAGTATTATATCAAGAATTTGATCAAGTCCTCCTTGGCTAGCCTACTCTATTCTATCTTCTCTCCTACTCTAATCTAATGTTCCTTAGCTCTTGAATCTCTCTAACCATTCCTTACAAATGAGAAGGCCTTGGCCTTTTATAGATGTCCAATTACAACGAAGGGCCAAGATTCACTTGAAATCAAGGGCCAAGATTAAATCCCAAAAACCCTAATTAGGGTTGCCAAAATTACAACCAATTACAAGAGGGCACCAAATCATGGGCCAATAAGAAAATTACAAAGATTTCTCAACCAATGAGAAAATAGGACACTTGGCGCATTGTGATTGCTTGTTGTTTGAAATCTGGAATTTTCTGATTGGAGAAGACACCTAATTGCCACCTCATCATCTTTATCCTGTAGCTCTGATTGATCTTTAGTGGAGAAAAAATATCTCTTGATACTCAACATTTCTAACTTTAATTAACTCTTCCGAAATTATCAACTCCTTGGAGATGAATGGGATGACATGTTCCCAAATTCCTTCGTCCTCTCAACTCTTCCATTCTTGTCCTTGGAAATCTTCTCATGACATGATTTGGATTGATATCCTCGAACTTGAAAATGCCTTCAAGTGCTTGGACTTGTCCCTCTGATCTCGATCTTGAATCCCAACTTGATCTCACTTCGAATAGCCTTGATGGTTTGTCCTTCGGTAACTTGGTGTGAACTTCCTTCCCACTCGTTGGCGTGATGATGGAGGTACCATCCTTGCTTTGATCTTTCTAGTCGTTCCAAGATTTTCTCTCCAAGGAAATAGCTTCCCATGATGTCATTGCCAAGAGTTCCAAGATTTGCCATTCAGCCCTTTCTCCTTGGTTGTCTTTCCCTTTCTCATTTGAAATCCTCGAGCTTGGAACTTGGAGCATCACTTGAAGCCTCGAATATTTCCTTGCCCTACAAAACATCAAGGAAACAAGTCTTAGCTATCTTTGTTCATGATGCTACAAATCTGAGAATAGGAAATTAGGATATAAAACCCCTTAGATGAAGCTAATGAAGTTCGATCAAAACTTTAAACATGAAGCTATTTCCAGATTTCCACACATCTCTCTACCATGAATTACCTTTCGAAGATCTAAAGATTTAATCCACCAGCCATGATTATCAATTCTCAGATTATGACAAGATTTCAAATTCTGATTATTTCCTTAATTAAACATCCTTTAAAGATCCAAAACTTGAGAAAGGAAAACTAAGGAAGATGGGGCTTGGTCTCGCTTGGAAATCAAATCAAATCTGCCATCCTTACTACCCTTCTACAACTTGGAAAGAAAATCAGTGCCAATCAAACCTGGAACTTCCCCATAATTCTGAGATTTTGATGCTTGAAGTGAATGTCAGAATTATAAATTTAGAGTTTGATTGCATTGAAATTACATCTCTTTACAACAAGAACTAAGATTTTGATTCACTAGAGTGAAAAGAAAAGGAGAGCAAGGGAAAGAGTTTCGAAAACACCCCCTACCTATACCCGCAATCTTTCACCAAAGGCAAAATTCGAAAGCAATCAAACCCCCACCTTACTGAAAAATCTGAGATTTCACAACCAGCCAGCTCCCTTCTTGCATAAACAATATTCAAATTTGTTCCTCACCTTGAAGAAGTTGGGGGAATGAATGGAAAGAAGAAGATCTTCCACAAAACTTTGCTTCCAAAAACAAATTTCGAATTAATTAAGTCTAGTCTGCTCCTCGTTTAGAACATCATGTCAACTTCCTTCCTACTTGGAATGCTAGGGAGATGGACAAAAGAACACCCTCTATGTCCAATTTGCCTCTTTCCATTTGTCTGCTACAACTAGCTCGATCTGCACTGCTGATTGGAGAAATTCGCATGCAATTGGGTGTCTAAATGAATCCAAAATCTCCCTTTATATATGCTTTGCACTTTCATTCTCCTAGGAGGCCGACTTGCACTTGTTGATCAAAATAAATCATGAAATGATCCTCTCTAAGGCCTACTTTGCATTTAATTAAATTGTTTGCTTTCTGTTGATTGGGGGACGACTTGCATTTAATTTTAACTCTGATTGGTAAAGGAGGGCCGACTTGTATTGGTCTCAATTCTAATTTTGTTTAAGGTGGCCGACCTGCATGGGGGGGAATAAGAGATGAGAGTGGAATTGTCCTATCCATGGGACAATTCTGCTCAAGGAGGAGAAGGAAAACTTCCCTCCTTGGACCGAGATCTACCTCCTCAAACACTTAAACTATTTCGCCATCCTAGCACTTCGGTCAAAATCATATAAAGGGGGGATAGCGGAATTTCCAAAGACATAGGACAACCAGTCCTATGACTGGGCGGAATCTGCCCAGTCGTGGGACACATGCGAATTTGTCTTTTGATTTCACCCTTCATACTTCCGAAAGATCATCCCACGCTCAAGCATCCCACGGCCTCCTTGGCAAAACTCTCTATTACAAACGACTTAGAAGGAAAAAAGCTTGGAGAAGGGGGAAAGAGGAGACCAGCTCCTTGGCTGTTTGCCTTTGAAAGGAAATCAGACTTTGTACAGACCTGCAACTTTCTTTAAAAAAATTCTGAGATTTGAAATGAATGCCAGCCTGCTGCTCCTTGAAATTATGCCAATTTACTCTTCCACTTGAAATGCTGGGGAGATGGACAAATGAACGCCCCACTATGTCTGATTTGCTTGTCCAAACTGCCCCTCTGCTGGAAGAAAATTGCATGCTGTTTGGGATAAAAATGATCTCCAACTCCTTCCTTATATATATCTTGCAATACCATTCCCCTTTGAGACCAACTTGCATGCAATGGAGAATGAGAAACAAATAAAATAAACCACCCTAAAGGCCGACTGGTTTCATTTAGTTTCTTACTGTTTGCTAAGGGGGGGGGGGGCGNGAGGGGGGGGGGGGGCGACTTGTATTGGAGGAGAGGCATAAAAGGTGAGGGCGGAATTCTCCCATTCATGGGACAATTCCGCCCAAGGAGGACAAGGAAAGCTCTCCCTCCTTGGACTGAAATCTTCTCAATAAAACACCCAAACTTCCTTGCCAAGCTGAAAAACTCCATCAAAAGCTACATAAAGGGGAGTGGAATTCTGTGGTACATAGGACAAACCCCTCTCCTATGACTGGGTGGAATCCGCCCAGTCATGGGACAGCTTGCATTTTTCATGGAATCCAAACTCCTAACCTCTAAAGATCATCAAACACTCAACATACCATACGGCCTTCTTCCAACACACCACTCTTCAAATAACCAAGGGGTGAGGGGAGCTTGGGAAGGAGAAAAGCAGGAGATAAACTCCATGGCGGAATTGTCCTATCCATGGGGCAATTCCGCCCCAAGGAAGAGAAGACAACACCACCGAAAATACACCTCCCCTTCACGAAAATGACTAAATCATTGCTCAAAATACCTTCTAAACAAGGAAGCTATCTCACATGAGGAAGAGAGGGCGGAATTTCATGGGGTATAGGACAACCAACTCCACGGCGGAATTGTCCTATGGATGGGACAATTCCGCCCAAACTCAACACACTAGAACTTTCTTTCCTTATATCCGGTGACATCAAAACTTTCCCCAAACATCACCACTCCAACGAAGGAAATGAAATCACGCCACAAGGGAGGAGCGGAAATTTGAAGGTCATAGGACAAACCCTGTCCTATAGGAGGCTGGAATCTACCCAGGCATGGGACAAAGTGATTTTACATTTTTGTACTTAGCTATTTCTCAGTCGAAGGGCAAAGAATTTATACAAATATAACATTATAAGTCTGATTTATTTAATTTCTTATACTTTAAGTTATATTTGTATAAATACCTTCCAAGATGTTTGAGATAGGTTTCAGCTTCATAGGAATTAAGGTGCAGATTCTAGATTTCGGGGGTTTTTAAAATATTTTAGGACTTAGCCAAATTTCAGGATTCAGCACGCCTTCAGCAAAGCTACCTCCCACAATCTATTTCGACTTTCTAAGATCGAATTGAAGTTGGAAAAAGGATTATCTAAAGGTTTAAACTTGTTTCATCGTAAATCCTTTGGTTTTTATCCCATATTCCTGAAAGATTTAGCAAAACTCTCGCCCATGCTCCAGACATACTTGACTTCCCAACAGGCCAAAATTGCCAAAACCAACTCTCAAACTTCACTCGCCGGACCAAGGGGCTTGAAAACTATCGCCAACAAACACTACCTAAGACCACTACTGCCACTGCTTGCAAAAGAGGGGGGTCCCCATTTACAATGGGGCGATGGTGTGAAAACCTCACAACAGGACTTTACTGAGTACTGTTGGGCGATATGAGGAGTTCTGAACACCAAAGAGGATAGTCATTGAGTACTAGTCAAGCCTGTGCAAGAAATATTCTTTGGTTGACATTCATCATTCTGGTAGTGGTAGCGATTCACGTCTGTAACTGAACTAGCCTATTTCAGATCAGTTGCTAAACAATTCTGCCTTCTATTGATTAAACAATTACATATGTACAAAAGCAGTTTCTCAGAAACTATGGTCAGAATCTCGTCTACTTAATTTTTGTTGTCTTCAGATGTGTGATTTCTGCATATCTGTGATAAAGAAACCATGCATGAAAAAATCAAACAAACAAATTAATTTCCTTGAAACTCTGCGTTTCTGAAAAAAAAAATTCGAACCTCACTGAAATTTTAAAAAACATTTAAACTTTTCATTTTATTTTATTTTGTTATATTGTTTGATCTATGTTTTTTGACAGGCATTAAATTAAGATTTAAACAACTAATGTGAAAGTCTACTAAATTATTGTTTATAATTCAATATAAAAAAATTAATATATATTTTTATTGATAATATTAATAAATATTTAGTTTATTTTTTCACGCATGGTGGAAAGCCAGTCCCTGTTGGTAAGTGTCCAGCATATCTCCTTGGGATTCGTGACATGGTCTAACAGCCTCCTGTGAGATCCTTGACTGAGATGGTAGCGGTTTCCTGTATAGATGCATCTTTTGGGAGAAACGGCCAGCTTAACTCCCTTCAGCTGGTATCAGAGCGGGGTAACAGGTTTGAATCCCCTCAGGTAATGCTGAGGGAGAGATTGTTGGTACGTGTCCAGCTAATCCCCTCGGGATTCATGACATGATCTAGACTCTAACAGCCTCCTGTGAGATCCTTAACTGGGATGGTAGTGGTTTCCTATGTAGATGCATCTTTTGGGAGAAACGGCCAGCTCAACTTTCTACAGTCCCTAGGCTTCCTGTGCTAACTGTTTGGGATGAAGTGTCATTTGATATCAGGAAGTCCATAATTTGGCGAAGTTTGGCCTTTCTAAAAGATTAATGGGTTTCACTCCTGATGGCTTTATGGGAGGTATAGTGGGTGATGTTGTGAATGAAGGGGACAATTGGATCTACTAGTACAAATATGATGAAGATCTGGACAGTTTGGGCAGTGAGGACTCCAGTGATGCTGAACTGGAGTCGGGGATTGAGGAGAATCAATCTCTTCCTGTTGCTACGGTGGACATCCAGCAAGGGTCGAGATGGACATTGCTGGCCCTTCAACCAGTCCTGCTGCTAGAGACAAAGGAAAACCACCAGTCGGTGCTTGAGGTGCTCATAATATGTTTTGAATGTCTTTTCTATTTCCATCTTCTACTAGGATTGCCACTAGGCCTGCTATATCGAACCCCATATATGGTGCATTTTCTATTCTGGAATTTGATGATCCTGACTGCAGAATGTCATTAAATTGGCTGATAGGTTTGGTGATTAGGGATGCTACTTCTAGGGCAGTTTTGATAATATTTGCCCCTTCGCAATGTTTGGTAGTTGGTCTGCAGGTCTGCTCGGCCCTTCTGCTCTTCTATGTAAATTTTTTTTTGATAATATAAAATATATATGGCTTCAGGCTTTTACTGATCCAAAAAAAAAAGTTTAGTTTATTTTATTTTAAAATTAATTTAGATTTGAATTTGAAATTTATTATGAATATAATTCTAGATCCCTAGTTCATATATAATTGTAAACTTAAATTTAAAATAGTAAATATTCAATATACATAAATTATTAACGTCAAATATAGAAAATAGTGTTATATATACGTTTATGTGTTTTTTATATCCATACAACTTTTTTTAATAGAATAAGGATTTAGTGTTGAAAACAGAGTTGAAGCAATGCCGGTTATTGGTACTTTTGACTATGATACATGCAAGGGCAGTATCAACATAAAATGCTACCGAGAATAGTCTCTGCTCTATAGTTTGATCCTAGTGAAATATGGTGATCATGGCCAGTTAAGATGATTGTTTGTTTGCCGACTTTTACCCTCCCAGGCTTTTTGTAGCCACGAATGTGGTGGTTTCTTTCTAAGTATTGGATCTTCATTTTGTGTAGAAATTTTGATACACTGTCCTTACTGTTATACTGGCCTAGTGGGACAGCATATTTTGTAACCTGCCTCATTAGTAAACTATTTTTTATTTTAAAATAATGGCAGAACAAATAACTTTCTTCTGCCAAAAGCAAGAAAGGATAATGTACCGCACTGAATGTCAGCTACACAAAGGGGAGGATATAACATACAAATTTTAATTTACATAACACAACTAGTCTCCATAGTTGTAAACAACGATATAAAAAATATAAGGCATCCTCCCATAATCAGATTAAAGTTAAATGTTTTCTCTAGCTATAAGGATGTTGAACTTGAAATGTCCATAGCAGGAGAAAATAGCATTTATTTTCTCCCTCAATTCAGAATATGAGATGATCTTTTTCTGAATGCTTTGAGAACCCAGATAATTTTGATCTTCCAATAATTTTTATCTTGACTCGTACTAATCAAAATCATAAAATTTAATATTGATTTTATTGATTTAAATACTTCTTCCGTGTTCAGAAAGTATGGTTTGCATTGTTGAACTGAGTACATCAGTATTCAAGGCTTGTTTCCCTAATAATCTTCAATTTTTGCTATAAAAGAATTAAAGAAAACAAACCTATCTTCCTAAATTTTCAAATTTGTATACTATGTGACTACATTGGGTCTCGAAGACAGAATTAAATACTTCTTCCATGTTCAGCAAGTATGGTTTGCATTGTTGACCCGAGTACATCAGTATTCAAAGCTTGTTTCCCTAATAATCTTCAATTTTTGCTATAAAAGAAGAAAAGAAAACAAACCTATCTTCCTATACTTTCAAATTTGTATACTATGTGACTACATTGGGTCTCGAAGACAGAATTATAATGTTGGGCCATCCACAATTATATTTACAAATTAAAATATCATCTCCATAAAAAGGTTGCATGCTCAAATTGCACTAAATAGGAATGACACATCTCAGTGCAATTTAGATCCCAGTACATATACCAGAAATAAAACATAGATGAATAATTAGAACAAGAACAACATAATGACCCTCCATTACTTCTATTGCTTCCCGTATCTACAGAAATCAGTTCAATTAGTCATAAAGACACTTCTAATTGGAAGGAACTGTCATATCACCATCTAGACATCTAATAAATATAATTAATACCTCAGATTTGATGATGTTGACACCAGTAGGCAACAACAACAGGCCAGAGTAAATGATTTTTTGCTAGATCAGTTGCTAAAGTAGCCTTCTGAATTGAGCCACCATAATGCACCGCTGGCAGCAGATCCCATTGCTAACTTTTTACTTCTCATAGCCTCCCCCGAGCACTCAACAGTAACATTTCCAGGAAGTCTTAACACAACCATATACGTGAAACTGCATAACATAATAAAGAGCCTAAGCTTTACATTTTAAGAGAAAACCATACATTGTACATCTTACATGTAACTTTATAAAGAGGTATTTGATCTATAAAATCATACACCAAAATCTCGTACTCGTATTTATTCTTAATATTATTTTCATGGCATTCCAAGCACATGACTGCACCTAACTGTGCATACAAAATTAATGTGCTGTACCTTCTTTGGTGTGGCAAGCCATCCTCTTTACAGCAAACCCATAATGGCGACTCCCACCTATGCTTTTGACAGAATTCATTGAGGTTGGATATTGAAGATCCCAAATAACTGGAGTTACCTGGGCACATGCAAGATCTAATAAGTCCATAAAAAGATATCACTCAAATTGGAGCTCTCAAGAAGTAATAATTATGTACAAGGACTGTATAGATCTCTAGTAAGAATCCAACAGATTACATAATTTCTGAGCAGAATATGCATGAATGTAAGCATCTTGGAAACAAACCTGTGGAATAATTTGCAGATGGCGATTGATACACAGAGGATTTAATATCTGATTCAGCATATTGATGAGAGTCTGCTTGTTCATTTTCAGAAGTTGTAGCTTGTACTGTAGAATTAGATGACAGAATATCGTGTTTGCATTCTTCATTTTGAATTGTTAGTGATGCATGGTTTTCCGACAAGATATCTGAAAATGGCAGATGATTCTCATGCTCAGTCAAATTGCTCTTCTGTACTGATGGTACACTATCCATACTGATTTCAACTGAATCTTTTGAAAACATCCTCTTCTTCTGAGATGTATATGAGAAAGAAGCTTCAGAAGTTGAAGGATTTAAAGCTTGATGTTTCTCATTGAACATAATTTCTCGCACTGGTCTGTATGTTTTATCATTACCAATAAGCACAGCATCATTCTTTTTACATGTTCTGAAAAACACTTCCAAAAGTTTATTTGGATGCTCTATGTTATAAGGCTGTAAAATTCATTCCAATAAGACTGATTTAGAGTGAAGTAATGAGTCAATATCTACAGAAAGTTCTACAAAATAAAGAAAAAATAAAATGCCAATTATAATGTTTCCATTTTTAGAAAACTGAAAAGCACATTCTATTAATCATATAATATTTACTGTTTCCAAAATACCAATCAAATTGACGAGACCATTTACAAAAATTGAGATTAAAGAACATTTTCATTAGTAAACCGTGATGCTTGCCAATGACCCAGAATAAAATGTATTCACATTTTCTTCTCTGACAACCAAAATGAATTTAAAGCTGAACTTGATGCTTCTTTGACAATTAAAAATACTTTTAATCTGGAGAGTCATAAGGATTCTACCATTAAACACCCAAATGCAAGGCTTGAAGCCATTTTATTATTGATTAGGTTCAAGGTAAATAATGATTAATAAAAGCTCTTGTTCTCCTAGTTCAATTCTAATAGAACGTACAAAATTGATTTATTAGACTGGAGCATAGTTTCAAAACTTGGTCTTGGCAGACACAAATTTGTCTTGCACTTGTTGACTCGGGAAAAATTTGGCATGCATGAGTTGCTCTAACATACTTGCCAAGTAGTCACCACAAGTTACTTTGTAAACTCACCGAAAACTCAGTTAGTTCAATGTTGAGTTAATAGGCACAGAAAATCACTCACAAGTACTCAATGAGTTTGCAATTTATGAATTAAAGTATTAGTTATGGATTCTTCTTTACAATGAATTAATAAATAAAATCAATCAATTAGATAAAGCTAAATGAACGCTATGAAAAAGTATAATGTATTGGGCCCTTAAAAAATTTTAAAGTTAGTTTATATTAGAAAGTGTAATGTGGACAGAAGAGTCCTTAAAACTGGATATCAGATTTAATAGTGAGATGAGATGGTTCCGAATCTGATAGGAGTTGGGTGGAAATATTGACATTGGGATCGGCATTTTGATGGGCAGTAAATCTTAAGTATATTATTAGTAGGAGTTTAAAAGTTCTTTGTTTCAATCCGTCATTAGAATATTCGATTTTAACTAAATGAAAAATGTCACCATTGCCTTATATTAAAAGATACATCTCTTCAACCACAATTCCATTAGAATTATGTTAAAAAAGGGCAGAGCACAAAATTGATCACCTTCCTAATATGGTTCTGATCATACCACAGACTAAGAAATTAGTACCTTTAGCTTTCGTATTGCAAATTGTGCAGCAAATTTCTTAGCCACATTTTTGTTTGGCCTCAGAGCACTTGCAACCACCATAGCATCTTTTCCGTTCACTTTTACTTGAACCAAATATTGAAATGAATATTCATTTCCCTTTCTTTCTATCTGGTCCTTGCATTTCAACTCATGGTGCTGGCAAATTTCAAGGAGCTCCCGTACAGGTTGAAGACGTAAGGTTTCAGGTGTGACTATTGGCTCAAGGATCTTTACCATCAGTTTCCAAACGTACTCCAAATCAAAGCCAGTATCTATTAGCAAAGCGCCAGCAAATGATTCCACTAAATCTCCCAGTGCCTGAAAGTTCAATGAACAACATAAGCATACACAGTAACAACCACACACAACAACAATGCCAACCATTTATTAAAATAAGTACAAAACGCTGGGGCAAACTACCATTTCTCCTATGGAAAGGAGAATATAGTTTATTCTTACCTAGATATTTTATATCACACTTCAAAAATCAATTACCTTTTGATGAACTGATAACAGTTAAAATATATTAACTTCAAGCAAGATGACTAGAGAAATAACAGGAAAGTAAACTCTCTTCTAGTCAACCGTTTAGGATTTAAAGGTTCAAATGATTTACTTTGATGACTCTGGAGAGTATTCTGAATATTCTGAAACAAGTCATTAGATTTTGAAGTGTTAAAGCTTTTGGTCAACCTCAAGTCAAAATCAATCTTTTATTGTTGTTAAAAGATATCCATTTGATGCTAAAGCTGATTTTGAAGTTGTTCCCTAGCAGATACCTGTTTTCAGTTTGTAGGTGAACTTTTGTTTTTAACATAGTCATCGTATAACAAAGTTTCATACCAGTTGGCTCAGACTCAATAAAGCTCAGCAACTTTGCAAGAAACATCTACTATCTTATCATTTGAGCCATTGTCAGGAGGCAATCTCAATTGTAAAACCCAAGGAAAGGAATTGTACGCCTTGAACAAAGCACTCAAGCAATAAAATCATTATCATATGTCTTGGTCAGCATGCTCATGCAATAACACAGCTAAGTTATCAGCAAATAAGTTATTTTACATATTGATCACCAACCAGTCCAATTCTTTAACTCTTCATCTAAGATTAATGAACATTGGTGATTGTAAAACAGATTAAAGATGTTCCAAGAGCAACAAAAATTGTCACATTCACTCAAGAAGTTGCAAAAACAGATTTTCTCGCCTATGTTTAGTTAATCACAAAAAACAGTCAGTTCTCCGTGCTAACGATGGTCTTGTGGTGGTTGAAAATATTTTTGGGAAGCTGGAAATCGGAGACCAGATGGAAAAATGAAGAATTGTCAACTTCGTAACAAAACTGCCAGTTTTCAATAGGAAGTGATTCTGACATCACCTCAATGGTTTCATTTTCAATAGTGACTGTGTTACATGTGCCTCAGAGGTTTCAAAATATCCCAGTGATGACAAACCATGGTTTTGTTGTTTTGGTATCTGTTAGGACGCTAATGCCCACAAATAATTTATCTCCCCTTTTCTTGCGGCATTTCATTGGAGAATGCCCCATTTAAGGTCTAAGGAATAAACATAAGTGGAAAAAGCATTTCAAAGACAGTGAATTCTTCTTGTTTTGAACAAGTTTTACATGTTGCAGCAGTTCGGGAGCAAATTTGAATAGTTCGAGCAGAAGTTTACATGTGAGCTCATTTTTATGTCTTAGAAGCAATATTGTACATGAAACAAATTAGAGATTTGCGGAGCAGGAGCAGCTTGTTCCTGTTGGAGATTCCTCCCATCTTAATTTTTTTGCCGGTAACTACATTCTCAAATTTGCACTCCTTCGTCTTTTGTTGCTTTATGTTTTCTATGCTTCTATGAATTAAATTAATGTTAACCGTTTTAGTAGAAGAATTTTAGTGTGCTACAGTAGATATCTGTAGCTGGTGAATTGCTAGAAGACTATCCTCAACAATTTACAGGTCAAATGAAATAAAAGCAATTAAAAATCCTTGCAAAACAACAGTGTTTAGCGTTCGATAAAGTAGAAAAAACTGACTGTAGGTTATGTTGGGACTGAAAAATGCAGTAAAGGTTTTTGAAGTACCATGTTAAAATTTTGCAATCTGACCCCCTACAAGTGCTTTTTAAGCCTATTTGCCTAGATGGTATCTTGAGGCCTACCATGCATGTCAAGTACTTATCACCTTTGTTTTGACATTTGAAGACATCCCACGTCATTAAATTTGAGTTTCAAGTTGTTTCGTGATGTCTTGTTTCGAGAACTTGTCAAAATCTGCATTTGTGCCTAAGTGTCAATCTGTTGTAACAGGCCTAGTTTACCTTTGAATATCTTGCACCCAGAAATGTTTCATGACCTGCCACATTGGGGATGTTTAGTATGCATATCAAAGAACCTATGTTTCAAATCCCAAGTTATTTCGAGTCCGTTTGATAGGTTTTCTAATCCCTCAAAGTTGGTCTTCTAGAGATATCGTGTTTCTTTGTTCTACCCAGAATTCTGAGTGGCCCTCTTTGACTAATTGTAACTTTTGACCTTGTGACCTAATTGAAAAACTTCCTTTTGTAATCCATAACAAAGGTCATATACTTTTTGAGTCTCCGTCTACAAGTTACGACAAGTCTATTTGGTCAGTTTGTTAAGCCCATTCCATTTGCATTTTCTATCAGTGTGCCAAGTTGTCAAATGCAGATTTATGAATGACCTACTTTGAGGTCTTACAATTTTACACCCGGTTGAATGGAATGGATAATTGAATGCTCCCCTGTATTGTAGGCATGGAAGTGTGCTACCATGAGGATTTTAAGGCCATGATGAATCCGTTTACCCAGTTTGCCAATCCGATTCCGTTTGCAGTGTCTAACATTTTAATGCAAATCAGTTGCACAGCTTGGTCGGAGGCCCTGTTTGTGAGGTTATATCTTGAATACTGTGATTGGTCATATCAAGAAATTGGTGCCCCTATATTGTAGACCAAATTTACTTCAATTTTGCAAGGTTTCAGGTCCTGAGGATTTTGTTTGCACACTTTCCCAAATTCTTTTCATTTGCAGAAATCATTATTCCTCATGTTTTCTATTTCCTGCATTTCCAACTGGCTACTTTTGAGGGGCTGCCCAATATGTCTGGATGATTGTCAAGAGCCGCCCTTCTGGATCCATATTCTCCATATAACATACTTCGAATATCCAGAAGCTCAGGTCCTCACGAGATCGTTTGACTTGTTTTCAAAGTCCAAACCAAATGTAGTTCGTTGTTATTGGACAGGGTAATTTGCAGAATTGTTGTGAAGAGGCGACTTGGGTGTTTAAAATCTTTGGATCTATTGTGTTTCATCAGTTGTCACTTTGGATCATAGAAGAATGTCAACCATGCAACATGTGTGCCCAGTGCCACGTTCTGGTTACTTGATTCTGTTAGTTTTTGCAGCTAGTTCCTGACGCTATTTGTTGTTTATGTGGTCATTTTGCAGAGGTATAAAAGCTAGATGATTATGATAGCCATTTCAATGCTATATGGGTAATTCATCTTGTACTGGAGAATGCTCATCTTGAGGGTCCAATAGGTCCATTGGCCGATCTAGACGAGTTGAGAGTCTTAAGCCTAAAGGGGAATTCTCTAAATAGCACCATGCCAAACTAGACCAAGTAAAGAAGCATGAAATTGTTGTTTCTCTCATACAATAACTTTTATGGCTCTCTACCTTCATCTATCTCATTGCTGCATCGGCCTTGAAGGCTTGATTTTTCAAACAGTAATTTCACTGGGCAGATGCCATTTTTTTTTAATTTCCAGCCATTAGTAGTCATGTTTCAAAATGTCCATTACTTTGTAGACATGCTTGTGGCAATGCAAAAGGAAATGGAGAAAGAGGAAATAACATGAGATTTAGTGGGGAGACATTTTGAAAGCATCCATAGCCAAATCATTTTTGATCAGTTATAATTTCCATAGTCGAGCCTTGAGAACCTCCTCACAAACGTAACCGAAATATGGGAATATAACCATATGTACAGTCTTACTCTCTGCTCATGGGAAAATAAAGGAGATCACTCTCTAAATAGAGGAGAGTCTATCTCAAATACAAACTACAAATTAATGGAGCTTCACCACCACACAAAGCCTGCCAAGTACTCCAGATGTTGCACAGGAGAGAGGACATGCTTCCATTTTGAAGCCAATGGTCTGCGCAATATAAAAGGAGGGATTTACTTACGTACCAAGTCTGGATACAAGTTTTTGCTAAAACTCAAGCAAATGCAATGACAGGTGTAAAACCAAAATCTACAACCATCACATAGCCCACCTCATGTTGTGCAGTATACCAAAGAGTAGCCAGCGCAGAAGTTGAGAAGCCCACGCATTCAACATACAAGACAAAGCCAAACTTGAACGTGGGTAGAAGTGGGATCCATGCCAAGCAGGGAGCAATATCAAATAGCAAATGCCCAAGGTAGAGGCCAGCGTATGCCATGTGGAAACATGAACAAAGCATGTAATGTGTTTTAAACAAAGACCAAGCATCTTGCGCAGCACAAAACATTTGAAACTTTAAGACAATGCGCAAGGAGCAACCAACACATATAGCACAAGAAGCTGCGCTAAGTTTGGGTGATTTTGTTTAAGTTTTTTAAAGACATTGAAATAGAAAATGCATGTGTCAAGGAGCCCGCACGAGTTTTCGTGGAGGGTACTCTGCATAACAAGGGGTTTCAAAACATTTCAAAGTGCCATTGGCAGCAATGATTGGATATATGCTACGCCAGATATGGAGAAAACTTGCGCAACTAATAGGAATGTCAATAAACATTTTAAAACATTACAATAGAGATGGCTGCCAACGCATGGAGGCAGAGTATAAAAAAAAATTTGCAAAGAAATTGTTATTGGCAGGAGTAAGCCAATAAGATATGCTGCACAATTTCTCAAGGAAGTGCATGCCATTGGAAACATAAAATAAGACCAAAGCTATGCAGATTTTAAAATGGATGAAATGCTGGGTGTGTTGGTGCGCAGAAGGATATGTGGTTTAGTCCCACACTGACTAGGCAAACTTACATTTTATGTTTAAGTATCGCAACGCTTTGTATGCTATTTGAAGTAAGAGTTGGGAGCCCTTCAAGACTGTGCAAGGTTTGAAGACTCAACACTACGGTGGGACCACCATATTTTGGGCAAAAATGCACAAAAGGTCTTTAAAACTTGAAACAAATAATCCCACATTCACTGTGGAGTGGAGCTATTAACTGTTTATATGTAAGAAGCCACGCAATGTATTTCGAAGAAGAAGCTGGAAGCTATGCACGCAGGTGGCGGATGCCTCGAAAATTGTGCTCGGTGCAGCGATGACAACAAATTTTGGCGGGGCCCACATGAACGATGAGGCAGTGACATGGCAGGATTGACGGTTGTCACTATGTTCAGATTGAAAAATGGTGAAGATCTTGTCTTCAAGGCAACGCGACAGGCTGCCACATGGCGGGGGCGACAACATAGCGGATGAGGTGGTGTCCAGGTGGCGACAAGGTGGCAGTTGACTGGGCGCCAAGGTCAAATTTGCATGCCAATCAGAGGCTGCCACGTGGCGCTTTATGAGAAAAAGATATTAAAATATCAGCATAACTCAATAGTTTGGACTATTGAATAAATATGCAGTTTTAAAATCAAATTTAAATCAAAATGTGCACGGGAGACAGAGGTTTGATAAGTGATTCAGGGGGCATTTTTTGTCCAAAGTATAGACTATTATATATCACTGGAAAGGTCTCGGAACAAGGATTCCGATTTTGCTAACCTTTTGTGTCCAGATAGTATCATATTCTTACAATTCCAGTTTGAAGTGGTTATAGATATTTTGGGGACAGACAGGTGTCCGTGATGGATTTTGTTTTTTCTCTCCTATATCTGGGTTTTTCTCCATTGTAACCGGATGGTGAATTTACAGCTGCATAGCAGACTTGATATAATTGTTTAGTTTTGAAGCTTTGGTCTTTTTGAATGTTTTGAGGCAGAAATACATTAATGAAATACAGTGGAATCTCCAGTTTTAGATCTATGGTGTCTTTTTGTAGTTTTATTCATGCTCTTGTATGTTTAGTCTGTAAGGCATTCTGAACATGTTGGTTACAAGGTAACTATGCAATTATTTATGAGCTTCCTTCAAGGAAGGAGTCAGTCTTGTGAGTAATCGCAAAGGGTTGGATACTAACATTAAAATCTGATAGATAAATGTGAAAATGAAAGGATAGTTTGTAAGGCACTCTATCTGGGATCTTGTTTGTGTTCTTATTAATTGGTTTTCTGTAGATTTCCATTTCATTGGACTCTTTGCCCTGTATTAAGCACTGGTCTAAGTTCTGAAAAGTAGTTCTCATCATCAATCATTCAAATATTGAAAATCTTTTACTTTCTGTTTATGAACATGAATGTCCAGAATCTGTACTGAATAGTACAGACATTGTTGGTGATTCTTTAAAGAAATGAATCCATGGGTTAGCCTTCCTAGTTCTGAGAACTTAAAAAGGAGAAGGATTATAAATCCTTAGTCCACTGTGAGATTCTTTGTGATTCAGTGAGTCAGTAAGTAGGTACACCCGCCTGAGTTTGTGGAGCTCGAAGTGGAGAAGGATTTCATCCTTGTTAATTAGCCTTTTCCATGTAAGAATCTGTGTTGGGAATAATCTGTGTTGGGAATAGAGGTCAAGCATTGTTGATGTATTGTTGATTCTTGCAAGAAAAAGTGCTAACAAAATGGCGACTTTGCTGGGATGGTTGAAGGAAATCATGTTTAATCTATACTAGATTTTCTAGTGCAGTATTTTTAGAATCCTTTGATCCAGTTCCGAGTTCATTGAAAGCGTTGGGGATATGTTAGAACTTTTGTTTTATTAAAACCCAGAAATTATAATCTGTTGGAGAAGTGGATGTTAAAAAGCTCATCGGAGCTAATCATTTGTTGCTTCATTTCTGGACCAGATTGTGAATCTTAATCCCATGCTTGTTGTGGGTGGCGACTCTGTGTTTAAAATTGGAGAATCCTGGTTTTTGTGTCCCAGTGTAATTTGTGATTATAAGTTTTTATTTGATGTCTAAGATCAACAAGTTTAAGATGTATGTTTCCTTGCTTGGCTGAATCAATACCAGAATCTGATTATGAGAAAGAGTGTCAAGAAGAAGAATCTGAAATTTGTTTCAAATCTTTGAGAGAAGTATCCTGGACAGTGTGTTTTTATCTGCAGCGAAAGGAAGAAAAAGATTTTGCGACTTTGCTGGTTGGAAGCAAACCCAGAATTGAAAGACCCTTGCAAATAGCCCTTGTTGTTTGAGAAATTTCCTTTGCAAGGAGGTGGCGACTCTGTGAGAAAAGAATCCGATGGAGCTACAGAAATAGCTCTAGATGTGCCTTGTTCCCAGTCAAGAAGAAAAGAAATAGCTGCTGCAAATTTCATCCAGGTAATCCTCTGTTTTATGAGAAAGAAGAGTCCCTTACAAGGTGAATAAGTCACCAGAAAGAAGGGAAAATAGATTGAAGTCTTGCCATACTTCCGGATTGAAAGTTCAGATTTGGAAATCAGAAGTATGCTATGTTTTTTTCAAATAAGTGAAATTTGTGAGCAAGATTTTGAAATTGTTAGTAGAAAAAAGGATATTGCATTGATAGATCAAAAAATCCAAGAGAAAGCCCTACTAATTTTAAAAGAAAGGGTAGGAGAAAGGAAAAAAGAGTCAGCATATTCGTTTTATCAAAGGTTTTCTAGTGCAGTTGATAAGCTTATAGCGGATATTGACTTTCCAGAATTAGAATGGGTGCAATTATTTTTAGAACTTTGTGTGCCTGAATCAGTCAGTTGGTCAGCATCTCTTAAAGAAGTATCTGAATGTGTTAGAAGATGGATAGATGAAATTGAAAATGCTGAATCTGAATTTAGTTGTGCTGATTCTTAGTCTACTTATGCTGAAAGTGTTGATTACAATGCGGACAATGAAGCCTATGAACAACAAGACAATGAGGAAGAATCTGTAACTGGAAGTGACTCCGTTGAGTTCGTAGAGTTTCCTTATTTTCAGCATGTAAATGATGATTTCTTATTTCAGCCTGAAAATGATTCATGTGAACAGCAAGAGCTTGAGTATGATGCGGATGAAAATGATAGTGAGTCTCTTGCACAAAGTGATATAAACCAAGAAGTCTTGTCTTTTGTTTCTAGCAAGGAAGATGTATTCAGCATTGAGCAAGAGATCAAAGAAAATGGACAAGAAATTCAATGCCCGTTAAGTAGTGAGCAAATTTCAAAACTTCTAGAAGTTGATTATCAGAGGTATGCACCTGCAAATGACTTTAAATTTTCATGCCCAATGAAGATATGTTTTGATAGTGATGATGCTGACAAGGCCGTGAAATATGATACATATAATATGGACCCTTTTCCTATACTTGGGTTGGATACTTTGCAAATTGAAAGCACATATCACTATGAT
>MU225113.1:1752209-1762924 GCA_018584345.1 Thuja plicata | reverse complement strand
TTTTCTCAGATTTGCAAATGATAGTAGAGCCATTGATTGATGATACTTGTTCACAAGATGCTGATAGGAGTTTGGATCAGCAAGTTGTCTCTGATTTTGTGCAATCAGATTTTTGTTTTGAGACATTTTTTTTTAGTTTCCAAGGTGCTGATGTAAAAGAAGTGTATCATTTGGCACAAACTAATGTTTAGAATGTGGATGTTTTCTGCCATGAGAGTGACCTGGAATGTTTCTTCTTCCAGCAAGTCAGCAAAAGGGAAGGGTGTGATGTTTTGATGTCACACTATGATCAGCATGCACAACAGTTTAATGAATTTGTTTTGCCAAGTATTGATAAGTTTGCTGATTACCTTTTGTTTGATATGTTGAAGATTCAGGGCAGCATTTTTTATCAAGTGAGTGGATATAATAGCCTCAATTTACCTTGGATTTTTGGAGATGAAAATCATATGTTTGATAGAGGTAAGAGATGAACCCTGTTTTGGGGCTTTGAGCCTTTGTAAATAAGCTTCTTGTTTGTATAGTTGCTTTCTTTCCCTTTCGGTCGTGTGGTGTGTTTCCTTTCAATAAAGAGGTTCCTAGTTTTTGAGTTTGAGGAGAAGAGATTTCAAAGAGAAGAGACAGAAAGTGAAGTAAAGACTGATTTGTATTTGGCTGGTCTGTTGTACCAAGAGATCGGAATCCTTTGCATGCCCGCATGGGGCACACGTCCTCAGTCAGAGCCACTATTGGGACTGAAAAACGCAGTAAGGGTTTTTGAAGTACCATGTTAAAATTTTGAAATCTGACCCCCTATAAGTGCTTTTTAAGCCTATTTGCATAGATGGTGTCCTGAGGTCTACCATGCATGTCAAGTACTTACTACCTTTGTTTTGACATTTGAAGACATCCCACGTCATTAAATTTGAGTTTCAAGTTGTTTCGTGATGTCTTGTTTCGAGCACTTGTCAAAATCTGCATTTGTGCCTAAGTGTCAATCTGTTGTAACAGGCCTAGTTTACCTTTGAATATCTTGCACCCAGAAATGTTTCATGACCCAACACATTGGGGATGTTTAGTATGCATATCAAAGAACCTATGTTTCAAATCCCAAGTTATTTCGAGTTCGTTAGATAGGTTTTCTGATCCCTCAAAGTTGGTCTTCCAGAGATATCGTGTTTCTTTGTTCTACCCAAAATTCTAAGTGGCCCTGTTTGACTAATTGTAACTTTTGACCTTGTGACCTAATTGAAAAACTTCCTTTTGTAATCCATTACAGAGGTCATATACTTTTTGAGTCTCCGTCTACAAGTTACGACAAGTCTATTTGGTCAGTTTGCTAAGCCCATTCCATTTGCATTTTCTATCAGTGTATCAAGCTGTCAAATGCAGATTTATGAATGACCTACTTTGAGGTCTTACAATTTTACACCCGGTTGAATGGAATGGATAATTGAATGCTCCCCTGTATTGTAGGCATGGAAGTGTGCTACCATGAGGATTTTCAAGCCATGATGAATCCATTTACCCAGTTTGCCAATCCGATTCCGTTTGCAGTTTCTAACATTTTAATGCAGATCAGTTGCACAGCTTGGTCGGAGGCCTTGTTTGTGAGGTTATATCTTGAATACCGTGATTGGTCATATCAAGAAATTGATGCCCCTGTATTGCAAACCAAATTTACTTCAATTCTGTAAGGTTTCAGGTCCTGAGGATTTTGTTTGCACACTTTCCCAAATTTTTTTCATTTGCAGAAATCATTATTCCTCATGTTTTCTGTTTTCTGCATTTCCAACCGGCTACTTTTGAAGGGCTGCCAAATATGTCTGGATGATTGTCAAGAGCCGCCCTTCTGGATCCATATTCTCCATATAACATACTTCAAATATCCAGAAGCTCCAGTCCTCAAGAGATCGTTTGACTTGTTTTCAAAGTCGAAACCAAATGCAGTACGTTGTTATTGGACAGGGTAATTTGCAGAATTGTTGTAAAGAGGCGACTTGGGTGTTTAAAATCTTTGGATGTGTTTCATCAGTTGTCACTTTGGAGCATAAAAGAATGTCAACCATGGAACATGTGTGCCTAGTGCCACGTTCCGGTTACTTGATTCTGTCAGTTTTTGCAGCTAGTTCCTGAGGCTATTTGTTGTTTATGTGGTCATTTTGCAGAGGTATAAAAGCTAGATGATAATGATCGTCATCTTGATGCTATATGGGTAATTCATCTTGTACTGGATAATGCTCATCTTGAGGGTCCAATAAGTCCATTGGCTGATCTAGACGAGTTGAAGAGTCTTAAGCCTAAAGGGGAATTCTCTAAATAGCACCATGCCAAACTAGACCAAGTAAAGAAGCATGAAATTGTTGTTTCTCTCATACAATAACTTTTATGGCTCTCTACCTTCATCTATCTCATTGTTGGATCGGCCTTGAAGGCTTGATATTTCAAACAGTAATTTCACTGGGCAAATGCCATTTTTTTTTAAATTTCCAGCCATTAGTAGTCATGTTTCAAAATGTCCATTACTTTGTAGACATGCTTGTGGCAATGCAAAAGGAAATGGAGAAAGAGGAAATAACATGAGATTCAGTGGGGAGACATTTTGAAAGCATCCATAGCCAGATCATTTTTGATCAGTTATAATTTCCTTAGTCAAGCCTCGAGAACCTCCTCACAAACGTAACCAAAATATGGGAATATAACCATATGTACAGCCTTACTCTCTGCTCATGGGAAAATAAAGGAGATCACTCTCTAAATAGACGAGAGTCTATCTCAAATACAAACTACAGATTAATGGAGCTTCACCACCACACAAAGCCTGCCAAGTACTCCAAATGCTGCACAGGAGAGAGGACATGCTTCCACTTTGAAGCAATTGGTCTGCGCAATATAAAAGGAGGGATTTACTTACGTACCAAGTCTAGATACAAGTTTTTGTTAAAACTCAAGCAAATGCAATGACAGGTGTAAAACCAAAACCTACAAACATCACATAGCCCAGCTCATGCTGTGCAGTATACCAAAGAGTAGCCAGCGCAGAAGTTAAGAAGCCCACGCATTCAACATACAAGACAAAGCCAAACTTGGACGTGGGTAGAAGTGGGATCCACGCCAAGCAGGGAGCAATATCAAATAGCAAATGCCCAAGGTAGAGGCTAGTGTATGGCATGTGGAAACATGAACAAAGCATGTAATGTGTTTTAAACAAAGACCAAGCATCTTGCGCAACACAAAACATTTGAAACTTCAAGAAAATGCGCAAGGAGCAACCAACGCATATAGCACAAGAAGCTGCGCTAAGTTTGGGTGATTTTGTTTAAGTATTTTAAAGACATTGAAATAGAATATGCATGTGTCAAGGAGCCCGCACAAGTTTTTCTGGAGGGTACTCTACATAACGAGGGGTTTCAAAACATTTCAAAGTGCCATTGGCAGCAATGATTGGATATATGCTACGCCAGTTATGGAGAAAACTTGCGCAACTAATAGGAATGTCAAAAAACATTTTAAAACATTACAATAGAGATGGCTGCCAACGGATGGAGGCAGAGTATAAAAAAAAATTTGCAAAGAAATTGTTATTGGCAGGAGTAAGCCAATAAGATATGCTGCACAATTTCTCAAGGAAGTGCATGCCATTGGAAACATAAAATAAGACCAAAGCTATGCAAATTTTAAAATGGATGAAATGTTGGGTGTTTTGGTGCGCAGAAGGATACGTGGTTTAGTCCCACACTAACTGGGCAAACTTACATTTTATATTTAAGTATTGCGACGCTTTGTATGCTATTTGAAGTAAGAGTTGGGAGCCCTTCAAGACTGCACAAGGTTTGAAGACTCAACACTGCGGTGGGACCCCCATATTTTTGGGCGAAAATGCACAAAAGGTCTTTAAAACTTGAAACAAATAATCCCACATTCACTGTGGAGTGGAGCTATTAAGTGTTTATATGTAAGAAGCCACGCAATGTATTTCGAAGAAGCTGGAAGCTATGCACGCAGGTGGCGGATGCCTCGAAAATTGTGCCCGGTGCAGCGATGACAACAAATTTTGGCGATACCCACATGAATGACGAGGCAGTGACATGGCAGGATCGACGGCTGTCGCTATGTTCAGATTGAAAAGTGGTGAAGATCTGGTTTTCAAGGCAACGCGACAGGCCGCCACGTGGCGGGGGCAACAACATAGCAGATGAGGTGGTGTCCAGGTGGCGACAAGGTGGCAATTGACTGGGCGCCAAGATCAGATTTGCATGCCAATCAGAGGCTGCCACGTGGCGCTTTCTGAGAAAAAGATATTAAAATATCAGCATAACTCAATAGTTTGGACTATTGAATAAATATGCAGTTTTAAAATCAAATTTAAATCAAAATGTGCACGGGAGACAGAGGTTTGATAAGTGATTCAAGGGGCATTTTTTGTCCAGAGTATAGACTATTATATATCACTGGAAAGGTCTCGGAACAAGGATTCCGATTTTGCAGACCTTGTGTCCAGATAGTATCAGATTCTTACAATTCCAGTTTGAAGCGGTTACAGATATTTTGGGGACAGACAGGTGTCGGTGATGGATTTTGTTTTTTCTTTCTCCTATATCTGGCTTTTTCTCCATTGTAACCGGATGGTGAATTTACAGTTGCATAGCAGACTTGATATTATTGTTTAGTTTTGAAGCTTTGGTATTTTTTAATGTTTTGAAGCAGAAATACATTAATGAAATACAGTGGAATCTCCAATTTTAGATCTATGGTGTCTTTTTGTAATTTTATTCATGCTCTTGTATGTTTAGTCTGTAAGGCATTCTGAACATGCTGGTTACAAGGTAACTATGCAGTTATTTATGAGCTTCCTTCAAGGAAGGAGTCAGTCTTGTGAGTAATCCCAGAGGGCCAGATACTAATATGAAAATCTGATAGATAGATGTTAAAATGAAAGGATAGTTTGTAAGGCACTCTATCTGGGATCTTGTTTGTGTTCTTATTAATTGGTTTTCTATAGATTTACATTTCATTGGACTCTTTGCCCGAGGTTAGGCACTGGTCTAAGTTCTGAAAAGTAGTTCTCATCATCAATCATTCAAATATTGAAAATCTTTTACTTTCTATTTATGAACATGAATGTCCAGAATCTGTACTGAATAGTACAGACATTGTTGGTGATTCTTTAAAGAAATGAATCCATGGGTTAGCCTTCCTAGTTCTGAGAACTTAAAAAGGAGAAGGATTATAAATCCTTAGTCCACTGTGAGATTCTCTGTGATTCAGTGAGTCAGTAAGTAGGTACACCCGCCTGAGTTTGTGGAGCTCGAAGTGAAGAAGGGTTTCATCCTTGTTAATTAGCCTTTTCCATGTAAGAATCTGTGTTGGGAATAGAGGTCAAGCATTGTTGATGTATTGTTGATTCTTACAAGAAAAAGCGCTAACAGGTTATTCTCATGACTAGAGCAAGTGGAAAAGGCAATTAGAACCATTTGAGCCCAAATTTGCTACTTGTATTCAGAAAAAGGGAATAAAAATGTTGTGTATCGACATGTGAAGGCATATGGAAAGAGAAATGGATGACAATGAATCAAAGTTCCATATGTTGAAAGAAGATTTTGCTCAAATTTCTCTTTCAATGAAAAAAATGGATAGGTTAGAAACATCATACTTCATTATCTGAGAATTTGGGTTTTGTAAATGAGCAAAATGAACCTTATGGAAAGAAAACTGAAATGGAAAAGTCCTCTCTCAATGGGAATATTTCTCTCTTCAAGGCAGAACTAAAGTTTGACATTCGACTATTTGATGATGAAGCTAGTGTAGAGAAACTGACCAGCAGGTAGCACAAATGGAAGCCTTTTTCAGTTTGCATGGGTTGAGTGGATCTTAGAAAATATCTTTTGCAAGGCAGTAATAATATGGACATGCCTCTTCTTTATAGTTGCATAGGGATCAACTGATTCAGAAGTTGTACGAGTTCAAGGCAATGGTTAAAAAACAGTTTTGCACCATAAGATAAGCAGCAATCCAATGGAATTTTATTGGCAAAGACAAGAAAACGAGGGAAAGTTACAATGTTGAATTCCAAAACAAAGCAGTTCAATTACGCAAAAATGTGATGGGTAGCAAAGTGCAAATGTAAGTATATTGGAGGGTTGTTTGGGCACCTCAAGAGGCAGGTTTTGACAGCCAAACCAAAGTATATTGATGAGGCTTGTGCCCAAGACATGGTATAAAAGGTATACCTCTTCTTTATAGTTGTGTAGGTGTGCACCGATTTTGAAAATGTAAGTTTTAAAGGCATTGCTTAAAAAATCAGTTTTATCCCATTTACTATAAGGAAAAAGGCCATCCAATGGCATTTTCATTCAGCAAATACAAACTAGTAAATTTCAAAATAAAGTTGATCAATCAGGAAAAGATGTGATGGGCTGCAGAATGTTGACGAAGTATATTGGAGAGTTATTTGAGCACCTCTAGAGGCCCGTTTTGATTGCCAAACTAAAGGCTATTGATGAGGCTTGCGCCCGAGAACATCACTGTTCAAAAGTTGTCATTGATGTCACATGAATAGACAATATGTGATTTCTATAAAGGTGGAGGTCAGTTGCATGAAGCAATAAGTATAAACAACCAATGCGATGATTGTTAAGACAGCAGTTACATAGATTGAAAGATGATTACTAAAGCATTAATTAATATACAGAAAAGGTAGCAATTTGTCTTTACAAATAATAATCACCAAAAGGCAGCAATGTATCAATGAAAAGAGTATTATACAAAAGGTACGATTTGCAGAGAATTTAATTAGTTTGTGTTGGTCAAACGACAGATCAGAAATTGCAGTCAGCGATTAGTTTGCTAAGCTGAAAGGGCATGAATTAATTCCAACAAAACTATTATTAATTATCAGACAATAAGCAAAGCAGATTTCAAAGGCATCGATACATATTAAGAGGCTGTGATTAGGAGATGAAAAACCGCAATTGATCAAAGGAAATGGTGTGATACTAAATTAGGAAATAGCCAAATGCTGCGATTTTTGGTTAAGGAAAACAACAATCAATGGAGAGGTGCGATTCATAACTAAGAAATAATAGTTAAATGTGTTTTGTTTATGGGATACAATTGTTTAAGGAAGAGGTGTGATCAGATTGAGAGGCATGTTCATTCATAAAAGATGTCCCTAAGGGAATCATCCCTCTTGGAAGGCATAAATGGAGATGGTGAAAGGTGGGGAGGAATGTGTGTTGTTTTGTGTGAAGACAAGAATAAATATACACTTCAGATTGAGAGTGGGCATTACATAAAAATATCATTCAGAATTGAGGAGCAGATTCAAAGGTAATATAAGAGCAATTTCATACCAGATTGAAAAGTGAGTTTTTTGGGCAGATTCAAAGGTAATGGAAGAGCAATTTCAAGCACATTGTGAAATGAGTTTTGGGGCAGATTTAAAGGTGGTAATAAGAGCAACACAATAGCAAATTTATAAAAGGAAATTAATTATAATTTTGTGATCAAGTTGAGAAGGTGGTTATAACAAATTGAAGAGAACTAAGACATAATTTGTGAAAATCCAAATCATCCATCATCTGTTGTAGAAGCAACTTTGACAAGGTGGAAATTTGCACAGGGGGTTGGTACCTCTAGTGAGTTGGTGCTCACGAATTGAACAAGGGGTCAGTGCCTCTAGTGAGCCAGCGACTGTTAAGTTTTTTAAGAACCAGAATAACATAACAGATCACAGATAAATTCAGAACACAAATACACCAGAGATTATCCTGGGATAACCCTCCTACTCGAGGGAAAAACCCAGCCACACCAAAAGAGATACCTTTATTGATTTCTCAACAACAAATACACTAATTTCTCGCTTATGATTTATGACTTCAAGACAGTCAATCAATAAGCCTTATTACTTTTCACAGATTGAGCACTTTGACAATATATATATATATATCAGACAAAACAAAGACACTAGTATCTCTCTGATACAACTAATACTGATTGAAGTCTTACAGAATAATAATATCAATCCTATACAGATCGAATCATGCTATTAAAAAAAATACTCTAACACACTGATGTAGACGCATACATCTCTGTTCTCCCAAAACTAAGTCCCGTGTATATGAGGTCCTCACACGGCATACAAAATGATACACATTCCATAGTTACCGTTAGACCACTAAAGGGCACATAGAGGAATATGAAATGATCACCATTACGAGCACCGTCATTGTGCTTCCATAAATTTTTGGTAACATTATTCCTTGAACCGTCGGCAATGAAACGTTAACATTTACACCCGGTTGGAAACACAAAGCCACGTCACTCATAATTAGCGCCATGTCATCGCAGAATTAGTGTTTAGGAAGATGAACAAATAAGAACATAAACACCTTACACAATATCTCTGACTGAACGGAGTCAAAGACTGAATCTCACTTCATACGAAAGAGTCTATGAAGAAGATGTGAAGCAGCTCCCGATAATGTAAGGCACAGAATCAATAAAACATACTCCCAAGTGCTCGAACCAAGAAATGAAAGATACAGGCCAGTAAGTAGGAACTAATATGAAACAACACAGGTATGAAGGAGCTCTATCGCAGCTACCTCATCTTTAACACTCCCTCTTAGCAAGAGAGAGATCATTCATATGTCTTGCCATCTCTTAACATGACAAACATAAGAAACTGCAACAAAACTGTCAGTAACAAAATCTCATCCTAGATTTTCTCAACATAATATTGTCATCTCAGTATGACATTCACCATGGCTACTCCCAAAGGGTGAAAGAACAGAAAACTAAGTCATGGAGTCTCACATATGACTTCCACCATGGCTACTCCTAGAGGATGGATCCACCATAGCTACTCCCAAAGGGTGGAACAAGGGCTTTCACCTCAAACTTCTCTCGCAGAGAAGAATGCATTAACAAGGGATTGCACCTCGAATGTATCCCTCACAGAGAAGAACTCATTAACAAGGGATTGAACCTCGAACTTCTCCCTCACAGAGAACTCATTAACAAGGGATTGCACTACGAACTTCTCCCTCGCAAAGAAGAACTCATTAACATGTATAAGAATCACTGAAGCTGAGACTCTCTCTCAACAAGAGACTCCCTCTCAACAAGGGCAACATTCTCATAGCTTTAAATATCACAATATTAGGAAATAGGCTCCAATTTTTGACCAAACAATGAGCTTTAGAGGCCACACTGCTACTCAAGCTTGCTGATCTACTACAAAGGACTTGCCCTCTCCCTCTGCCACACAAGCTCCCTCTGAATCTTCAAGCACTTGCATCAACTTCCTAACCTCCTTGTAATATGTCACCAATTTAGTCTCATGGCTGCAAGCAGTGTACCCATGTTCATTTCTACAACCTGCATGACTTTTCATGTAATCTCTCATCATCCCGTTGCTTCTTTATCCATCCTAGAAGCATTTTTAGAGAGATTACCAAAAGTTTATAGAATCAAACTATCCTGAAGAGAAATATACACATCAATGCTAAAAGCATACATGATACACTATTCCCAGTGTTATAACATGAAGTAATATTAACTATATCAAATTCATGATCAATATTCAAGCATATAAAACTTATCTCTAGATTGTCTGATCTTTCTCACAATACACCAATAGATCTTTGGCCATCACAAAATTATAGTGCAGGCAGAGAGTGAAAAATTTGAACACCAGCACATCCTCTCAAGGCTCTTCAGTTATAGATTCTTATAAGAATCCCTCATTTCTTGCATCTCTTAAATTCCAATTTTCCTATTCTGATCCTAGATCTTTACTAGACCCACTCTGATACCATGTTAAGTTTTTTAAGAACCAGAATAACATAACAGATCACAGATAAATTTAGAACACAAATACACCAGAGATTATCCAGGGAAAACCCTCCTACTTGAGGGAAAACGCCAGCTACACCAAAAGAGATACCTTTATTGAGTTCTCAACAATAGATATACTAATTTCTCACTTATGATTGATGACTTCAAAACAGTCAATCAATAAGCCTTCTTTTCTTGGTTCGAGCACTTGGGAGTATGTTTTATTGATTATGTGCCTTGCATTATCGGGAGCTGCTTCACATCTTCTTCATAGACACTAGTATCTCTTTGATACAACTAATACTGATTGCAGTCTTACAGAATAATAATATCAATCCTATACAAATCGAATCATGCTATTAAAAAAAATACTCTAACACACTGATGTAGACGCATACATCTCTGTTCTCCCAAAACTAAGTCCCGTGTATATGAGGTCCTCACACGGCATACAAAATGATACACTGTAATGTCCCTTGTCAAGATGACTTACGATTTGACCTAATTTCTCTAATTTACAAAAGACTTCTTTCTATCTACTCCTTTATTTGTGATTAGTGTATGTATTCAGTATAACATGCAAATAGATATAATAACAGTATCTTCGTGCAAATGTTGGCTATCTCAATATCATTTGATCTCGCTTTGATTCACACTCTACATCATTACTAGTTCCATGTCTTCATACTCATCGAACTTTAATAGAGTTCAATTATAATATTCTTTAATCAATATCCAACTCATAGGTGCATGTTAGTAATTTATATTGTTTATTTTCTTTCTCATCTCTTGTTTGTGAAGAGTATCCAATATATTTTATATTCCCTTGTCCTTCCTGTAATTAATTCCAAAATAAAATTTGTATTCTAGTACTCAATGTTTGTCATGTGATGATC
>MU225113.1:1721500-1749126 GCA_018584345.1 Thuja plicata | reverse complement strand
CTATGAGTCCAGGGCATCTGGAGATTAAATGGCGATGAGATTGTGTGTTATGTCGGCTTAAGGGAAGGAACCATTATAACCATAGAAGAAAGGACAAAACTCTCGTTAAGCCTTCTCTAAAATGGCTATGTGCATACATATCGCTACAACCTTCTTATTCGATAATATATGATCAAGTGTTTGTTGACTGTGTTTTTATGGAAGATCATGAAATGATGTATTCTCAGCGTGAGCGTCTCTATCAAGGAGTTCCCAGCCAATACGAAATTAGATCTTGATGTCTTTTCATATAATTGATGCCACAATTATCTGATGCCCCCTCCCCTCTTTCCTCTATTCTCTCGAATCGTATATATATGCTGTTAGAGTTAAGAGTCATAGGTTGCGACCATACTCTCCTAGCTTTGCCCACGATTCATTATTAACAAATTGAATGTTCATTGCCTTGTTATTTTCCAATCGTATGATTAAATATTTATTATAATAATATTTATATTGTAATTTATATATTTATTATTATATATTAATTAATAATTAATCTTATCAAATTGATTATGTTAAAAATTGTGTAGATTTTACTATTATATTTATTATAATATATTATATTATTAAACATATTATAATATAATTAAAATAATTATTTTATTATTTAGATTGTAATTATGTTATTATATTTAATAATAGATTATATTTTGTATTCATATAATATTATATTATATTATATTAATTATATTCTTTCGTTATATAACGAATTATAGTAGTATTTATTTATTTTTATTATTTCTTATGAAATTGTATTCTAGAAAGGGGGATATTACATACACATTCCATAGTTACTGTTAGACCGCTAAAGGGCACATCGAGGAATATGAAATGATCACCGTTACGAGCACCGTCATTGTGCTTCCATAAATTTTTGGTAACATTATTCCTTGAACCGTCGGCAATGAAACGTTGACATTTACACCCGGTTGGAAACACAAAGCCACGTCACTCATAATTAGCGCCATGTCATCACAGAATCAGTGTTTAGGAAGATGAACAAATAAGAACATAAACACCTTACACGATATCTCTGACTGAACGGAGTCAAAGAATGAATCTCACTTCATACGAAAGAGTCTATGAAGAAGATGTGAAGCAGCTCCCGATAATGCAAGGCACAAAATCAATAAAACATACTCCCAAGTGCTCGAACCAAGAAATGAAAGATACAGGCCAGTAAGTAGGAACTAATATGAAACAACACAGGTATGAAGGAGCTCTATTGCAGCTACCTCATCTTTAACACTCCCTCTTAGCAAGAGAGAGATCATTCATATGTCTTGCCATCTCTTAACATGACAAACATAAGAAACTGCAACAAAATTGTCAGTAACAAAATCTCATCCTAGATTTTCTCAACATAATATTGTCATCTCAGTATGACATTCACCATGGCTACTCCCAGAGGGTGAAAGAAATGAAAACTAAGTCATGGAGTCTCACATATGACTTCCACCATGGCTACTCCTAGAGGGTGGATCCACCATAGCTACTCCCAAAGGGTGGAACAAGGGCTTTCACCTCAAACTTCTCTCGCAAAGAAGAATGCATTAACAAGGGATTGCACCTCGAACGTATCCCTCACAGAGAAGAACTCATTGACAAGGGATTGAACCTCGAACTTCTCCCTCACAGAGAAGAACTCATTAACAAGGGATTGCACTGCGAACTTCTCCCTCGCAGAGAAGAACTCATTAACATGTATAAGAATCACTGAAGCTCAGACTCTCTCTCAATAAGAGACTCCCTCTCAACAAGGGCAACATTCTCATAGCTTTGAATATCACAATATTAGGAAATAGGCTCCAATGTTTGACCAAACAATGAGCTTTAGAGGCCACACTGCTACTCAAGCCTGCTGATCTACTACAAAAGACTTGGCCCTCTCCCTCTGCCACACAAGCTCCCTCTAAATCTTCAAGCACTTGCATCAACTTCCTAACCTCCTTGTAATATGTCACCAATTTAGTCTCATGGCTGCAAGCAGTGTACCCATGTTCATTTCTACAGCCTGCATGACTTTTCATGTAATCTCTCATCATCCCGTTGCTTCTTAATCCATCCTAGAAGAATTTTTAGAGAGATTACCAAAATTGTATAGAATCAAACTATCCTGAAGAGAAATATACACATCAATGCTAAAAACATACATGATACACTATTCCCAGTGTTATAACATGAATTAATATTAACTATATCACATTCATGATCAATATTCAAGCATATAAAACTTATCTCTAGATTGTCTGATCTTTCTCACAATACACCAATAGATCTTTCGCCATCACAAAATTATAGTGCAGGCAGAGAGTGAAAAATTTGAACACCAGAACATCCTCTCAAGGCTCTTCAGCTATAGATTCTTATAACAATCCCTCATTTCTTGCATCTCTTGAATTCCAATTTTCCTATTCTGATCCTGGATCTTTACTAGACCCACTCTGATACCATGTTATGTTTTTTAAGAACCAGAATAACATAACAAATCACAGATAAATTTAGAACACAAATACACCAGAGATTATCCAGGGAAAACCCTCCTACTTGAGGGAAAAAGCCAGCTACACCAAAAGAGATACCTTTATTGAGTTCTCAACAATAGATATACTAATTTCTCACTTATGATTGACGACTTCAAAACAGTCAATCAATAAGCCTTAGTACTTTTCATAGATTGAGCACTTTGACAATATACGTATCAGACTAAACAAAGACACTAGTATCTCTCAGATACAAATAATACTAATTGCAGTCTTACAGAATAATAATATCAATCCTATACAGATCGAATCATGCTATTAAACAAAATAAACGCATACACCTCTGTTCTCCCAAAACTAAGTCTTGTGTATATGAATAGTCCTCACACGGCATACAGAAGGATACACATTCCATAGTAACCGTTCGACCGCTGAAGAGACACATAGAGGATATGAAACAATCACCATTATGAGCACCGTCATTATCCTTCCATAAGTTTTCGGTAACATTATTCCTTGAACTGTTGACAATGAATCGACGACATTTACACCCGGGTGGAAACACAAAGCCACGTCACTTATAATTAGCGCCATGTCATCGCAGAATCAGCGTTTAGGAAGATGAACAAATAAGAACATAAACACCCGGCATGATATCTCTGACTGAACGGAGTCAAAGAATGAATCTCCCTTCATACGAAAGAGTCTATGAAGAAGATGTGAAGAAGCTCCCAATAATGCAAGGCAGAGAATCAATAGAACATAGTCCCAAGTACTCGAACCAAGAAATGAAAGATACAAACCAGTAAGTAGGAATTAATATGAAACAACACAGGTATGAAGGAGCTCTATTGCAGCTACCTCATCATCTTTAACAGTGCTCACAAACTAAACAAGGGGATGATGCCTCTAGTAGGTTGGTGCCTACAAGTCTTTGTAAAAGATGTATTATATAAAAGGATTAATTTACATGGTTTTCTCCCATTAGGGTTTCCATGTAAATCTTGTGTTCCTTTATGTTCTTACTTGCATGTGTGGTTGATTGAGCTTTAAAAGTATTGCTATTATATCTAATCTCATATGATCAAGTTTCAATACTGTAATGTCCCCGTTTTGAGCGAGCATTGGAGATTAGTGGATTTAGCCTATCATTGGGTCCGTGTAGGCTAATACTGGTGATTAGAGTACCCTGTTGTGGGTTGTGGCCCCGTTTTGAGGGACTTACTATTTATAGTAAGTCAACAGTTGGTTCCACAGAGCTCAGATGATTTAGAGGAGTTATATGATGTTCTCAGATTTTATTTCCAACTTCCGATTTGGACTCTAAGATTCTTGGAGGGAGCGTCTATTTTTTAGTAAGTCGGCCCGTCAGGTTCATTCATCGTTTTTCATCATCAGGATCACTCCTGTGCTGTCGGATTTTGATTGTGATGCTTCCTCAGTTGTTTTTGCAAGAAGGGTGAATTATTATTATTATTTAATTAAATTGGCTAAGGTTGCTATTTTTATTGGGATTGTATTCTGGGCATCTTAGTGTTATAGCTCATTAGAACCGGGTTGAGAAGTTTTAAATCTTGAGCTCATAAAACAGTACCCTATGTGTCAGAATATTGTTATTTTAATGAAAGGGTTGTTTTTGCTCATTAAAGTGGAAAGAAATATAATAGTTTATTATATTTCAAATGTGCACATAAAGCATAGTCTTTATGTAAGTGAAAAGTGTGACGATGAAGTTAGGGATGGATTTGTGAGGAAGACTTTATAAAGGCTCTTGGAAGAATTCGAAGGATTCATTATGCTTATCATTCTTTGAAATTGGTTTTAAAATGGTTCTGAGTTCTGGAGTTGAGGGTTTTGAAATTTAAGCAGGAAGAATTGTAAATTCTTCATGAGTCCTTTCACTTTGAGTTGGATTTAATTGCCAATGAATTGTGGTTGAATTGCGGCCAGCTTGGTTGATGCCTAAAGGAATTTGGGATGCCAATAATGGGAGTTCAGAGCTGGAGTGTTGGACGCCAATTTGAATGGTGCTGATTTTTGGTTCAGATTGGACGTGGGGCTTCTCCTCAAGCAGCCGCCACCTCCCTTAGCACTTGCAACCAGAGTTTAGTGCTGGAAACATTGATAACCGCCCTTTCTCTTTACTTGCGGCTAGTATGGTGGTTGTTGAAAGCAATCACAGATTATTTTAGTAATTTATTTGATAGCATTGGTTATGTATAATTTGTTATCAGCAACTGGGGTTTCGAAATTAATGGTGGTTGTTGAAAGTAATCACAAATTATTTTAGTAATTTATTTGATAGCATTGGTTATGTATAATTTGTTATCAGCAACTGGGGTTTCGAAATTAAATTAAATAGAATGCATGGTTATTTGTATTTCAATTTAATTGATTGGTTAAAGAATATTGGTGAAAACATTGTTTTACTTGGCAAACTATGTTAAAAATTCGTATCATTCTACAATTCCAAAACAAATACAACTGTTGCAAGCAAATTCAGAGATAGAGTCGGGCAGGCTCTTTACAAATACTCTTTATCTGGTTATTATTTTTACTGTCAAAAAGACTTCACTGGAGTGCTTTCATTACCAACCATTGAATACAAATCATTAAACATAATCATCATTATGAACATTTTGATTTATTTGTAACAACATATATGCCTAGCATTAAAGAAGCTTCCTGAGCAGTTGTGTTTGGAGAGAGAGAGAGAGAGAGAGAGAGAGAGAGGCTGACCTTAGGGCATTTTGGTTCCACCTCATCATATGAATCTTTCTTTGCATGATTATTTACGAAACACGCATACTTTTCAATTGCAGAAGAAAGACTATCTGACTTCTTAATAAGATATGAATAGAGACACTTCCGTACAGCTACATCAGCAAAAGATTCATTATTCACAGTCATTGATCTCATATCAGTCAGCTGGCCAGGACCCATGTCTGGATAAACTGAATACAAGTAAGATGTTATAATGTAGTCCAAAACAGCATCTCCAAGGAACTCGAGACGCTGAAAGAACAAAAAATATATGGGAACCCCGCCATTAGATTGCCAAAGGAGGTTCAGTCATAATAAAAAAACCGTCACTAGAACAAAAGCAAAAAACAAATATATAAAATCTTTGATTTATACATATGTAGAAACTCTTACATTTGATTATAAACTAACCTGATAACATCCTCCATTATGCTCATTATATGAAGGATGTGTGAATGCCTCCAAAAGCAACCCCTTGTGCAGAAACTTGTGTCCTATTAACCCTTCCAAATTAGAAATGCTTATGTAATCAATTAAAGATAAATTATTTTCACTTCGTATCCAAGCTTCCTCTACAAGCAAGGGATCAAAATCAATTTCTATTCCTATCCAGTTTAGAAATGATAAAGCTGCTTTGAAACCACTTTCCACTAAGTATGCTCCAATCAGAGCCTCAACCACATCTGCAATTGTCTTCATATGCATCCAGTGATGCCGTTTAGAGCATTTTACAATCACACCATCTGATTTTTCCTTCATAATATTCCCCTCATAATAGTGTATCTCATTGACATTCTCTGAAGTACAATTTTCTTTGCAAGGACGACCAAGTGCAAAGAAATGCTTTGGATCGAAATATTCATCCCGTATATATGCCTAAAATATAAAAGGAGGAACCTTAGCATGTATGTCATAAACTGAAATCAAAACAAGATAGCCAAAATAAATACCATTAAAAAACATTTGTGTTGCAACTTGCAAATCAAGATTACTCTATTGATATAAGATAAAGATAGAGAAAGAAGGTATTAGCACGAAATGTAAAGACAGGAAGAAATAATTAGCATGGAATGTAATCTCCAAACAAGAATATATCATATCTACAATGACAATTTGTAACTAGAAAGTATCACAGTGATAACCTCAAGGTAAGAGGGCCAGCAAAACATGCACAAACAATCACTAATTGATAGTAGTATGAGTAAAGAGGGTATTCAGCAGCACTGAATTTTGTGGGTATTCCCACAAAAGGAATCGCTACTTGCACATAGATAATTTGGATTAAAAAATAATAGAATAATAAATACAAAAGCAATGGGATGCACAAAGCACACAGGCACATAACTAATCCATATTGGCATTCATAAATACAACACTCAACAGAACTAGGCAATATTACAGACAGAGGGGAAGAAAGAGAGGCTGATCAGAATTCAACTTTGAAGTGAGTTTTAAACTTCAAGTAGGTAATTTAATCTCACTTACCAGTCATAATGACCAAGGCCACAAAAAACACTTGCACTACCCCTAATATGTCAGAAAGAACAGAGATTCAAATCAATAAAGGGTCTAAATAGGTTGCAAAAAAGATCTAAGAAATCGCAATCCCTTAAGGGACATAGTTATGCACGTTTCAAACAGAAAAAAAAAGAGCAGTGTCTGACAAATGATGTCTCTATATGTTACAAGCATTTAAAGTAGCCTGAAAACCATAGTATACCTCTTGCACAAAAGCTGGGATTGACTATCCATAATATTCTGAGTTCTCTACTCAATTATATAGTTTTTCAAAGCACATTAGCAATTACTGACAGAGCCAAGAGAAAATTATAGTCATCCTTATATTTTTATATCAATAACCCAAAAAAGAATTTGTCACAAAAACCTGAACTAAGTGCTGCACTCCAAAACAAAAGACAGTCACAGATAACTACAGATGCACAAAAGATACACATTGATATTATACAAGAAAAGTCAGCAATATAAAAAATACAGCACAAATCACATACTCCTTGCCAATAGCATAAAGAACACTGAGAATGTTTAGCACTTCATTTATCCAACTGGAAACATATATATAAACTAACATAGCTCTGGAAACATATATATAAACTAACATAGCTATACAATTAAAACTGGACTTTCATAGTTACCTGAAAACCTTTTCCTTTGGCCCTTTTGATTAAATTCAAATTCTTTATGACACTAGACCTCTTTTTCGTTAACTGTCCCTCACCCAACTTGTCATGCACCAGAAAGAGTCGCCGGCTGACACTATATTTGAGGAAAGCATCTCCAAGAACTTCAAGTCTTTCTAGAGAAAAGCCTTCCATGCATCTTTCTGTAGTTATGGCCTCAAGAACCTGCTAATACAATAACAATATATGCAGCTAAAAACATGGGATAACCAACTTTATCCTTGTTGCAATTGCTTTAAAGAGGGAAATAAAATTCAATTTCAAATCGATGCCAATAAGGCAGAAGCTATCAATCTATTATTCATTGTCTTCCATGTGCCTATCTTAATGAGCACCAACATTATTATAATTATTCATGGTCAGTACCTACCCTGCTTGTAGATAGCTGAGACCCTTCTGGAAACGATACTGCCAATAATTTCTTCAACTCAATAGCAACCAGAAAGTTTTCCAATCGATGCATCATTGATGGTAACAATGAAATTGAACTTGCAAGATACTTCGAAAATCCTGTGAGCTTCATGATACAAAGTTCCGGAGGCAGCTCCACAAATTTTTCCTCCAATGTCCCATCTCCTGACATTTCGGTTTGAAATAGAAATGTAAAATTAGCAGGAAAGTAAACTCACCTGGAAAAAAGGGCATATCACTATACAGAAAAAAAAATGAACCATAACTGCAAAGAATATTAAGAAAATGATTAAAAAAAAACATTTGGGCGACAAGAGAACATAACATGGCCCATGGCCTACTTCTATGTAAGCTGTGAATTTGAAGATAATTTAAATTTCCAGGCACTCGTAAAGACCCAGCATAAGATAACACACTCAAAAACTTGCCCATAACCTCTTCCCTTCTGCTCTAGAAACCATGCTCGCTTTACCTCATCAAGTCTGATATTTGGCAGTATCAATAATGATGATAACACAAAATATTCGCACCAATATGGTCATACAGAAACATGAGACCATCAAGAAGCTTGTGAATCACACCATTACAACACACATCATTGAATTAAATTTATCCTGTATAAATAAAGATATCAAGACTAGAAGATGGTCTTTCTAAATTATAGTTTTGTTAGCACAAATTAACCATGAAGAAATGAATTCAATAATTCCCTTATTTAGATTTGACATGTCATGTTCCTTTATCTGGTGTAAGCAACTGAAGACCCATAGCTTTTTTCCACAATTGTCTTGTAGGCTAATGGAATGGTGAAAAACGAAAATAATTAAATATCTATAATTCAATTGCCAAAAAGTAACATTGTGTTGTATTCTAAATGATGAATAATATTTAATTATTTAAAAATGCTGTTATAAGTGAGTTAAAAAAGTGTTGTAGGCCCAAGCTTCAAGAAGTGAGTATTTAAAAGGACACTTAAATATTGAGGGATAAATAACAAAAAAAAAATTATTATATTATTTTCCCTTGAAATTTGATCATTATATTATTTTCTCCATTTCTCTAAAGCACATTTTAGAGGAAATATTTGAGTATAACATTCAAATACTTAACTATGTTAATTTTACTTAGACTTCAGTTACATTACTTGAGTTATGCAAAAACATGATTTATAAAAGTGCAGAATTCATAATACCCACCTCATGAAATAGAACTAGAAGTCAATGCTAGTTAGCATCAAAGTCTAGTGAGTTTACTCAGATTTGATGACTAAACTCACCTAATCCAATGTGGGAGTTCACAAGCAATCACCTTCGATAAAAAAATTTAACTTTTAATCCAATTTAAGCAACATTCAATCATGAAAATCAATTATGCTATACAACGCTTAGGCTAGAAACAGTCAATATTAGAAGCATTCTACTATTTTAGCAAATGTTTCAATGTAACTATTAAATTTGACAAGAGTCTATTTGAGTGGGTTTTATGTGTCCACGGGTTCCTTGACCAAATTCCATAGGCGAATCCAACAATGAAATAGAAAACTAACGAAAAGACATGCTTTAAGTAAGAAATTGCAAAACAAAGCTTAAGTAATAACCTTTAAAAAATGCTTATAATAAATTCTAACCTCGATTTACTTGCGCTGGATTATTTACTTGTGACCTAGCATGAAGCAAGTTGCGCAAGTTAAACAATTGTTTTGCCTTTAGTAATGGTTGGTCCTTGTACTTTAGAGTGACATTATGCCTGCAGTTGAAAACCCATAAACTAGGATTCATATTGAAATATAAACGTACTATATGGTATGCAGCACCACTAAAAAAATCTCCCAAAGTTTAAATTTTTTTATTGTATGGATCTATTTGTTACATGTAAGGATAAGCATCCATTTGTATTGAAATAAACTAAATAATTGCTTAGCTCCTAAATCCATTCACCAACATAATTAGTTAATAATTAAGTTAACCAACTCTTCTTTTTATGAAAATATAGAGATATGGAAAAAATTTATAGAGGGGGATAGATATATAAATATGCCAACCTTAAGAATTTTGCATAATAGCCACTTATAATATTAAATATATATTTTCATCAAATGGGCTTCTGCAAGAGAGAAAAACAACTATAAAAGTCAAATGTTGTTCACGACAGACTAGGAGGCAAACACAAAAGAGTAACATTGCTAATTACATCATCGGTACAAAACTCTAAATTAACAGATTACAAGAACAAGTGGAGATCCATTGCTCAACTAGAGCATGATAGACATCAGGACAATCGAGTCAGTGTTCCTCTTGCATTTCCTGCTAACAATTAAATGATGCTTCTTGTTCTACAACCTCTAGTAGTCAATTAGTGTCTCTTTTTGGCACATTGCTGGAGTTCTCTCCTAGACAATCTGATGTATCAACGGGCTTGAGAATTTCACTAATATTGGATAGTGTTGTTGATGTGACACCTCACATTTTCATATAAGAGCTATAAATTAATGGCCCTATGTTATTCTTGTGATTTTGAAAAAAACATTGATCTTGTCGATGTTATTGTTCATTGTTTGATTTTTTCTTGCCACTTGCCAACCACTTGCAAGTTGCAACAACTACAGTAAATTAGTTCCCATAATGAGTTGTGTGTAAGCATCCCTCCTATATTTGCCTTGGGCTCAAATATCATTTGCAATATCATGCCAAGAAGCAAGCAAATTAGGATCACTTTTGGTGGACTTGCTAGCTATTGGAACCATAGAAATCAGACTTGGACTCAGCAAAGCTGGCCCGACATGGGACTCGGCAAAAAATCGGCAAGACTCAACAAAAAATCGGCAAGACTCGACAGGACTCGGCAAAATACCAGTTTCTAGCGAGTCTCACCTAGAGCGAAATCTTGGAGAGTCCTGGGCCACTAGGACTCGGCTAGGGTAACTCGGCTCAGGACTTGTCAGGACTCAAAGAATCCTGGAACTATGATTGGAACCATCAATCAAAAACTCACCTAACTTGTGAGTACCTGCAAGTTGTAGAGTGGGCCAACTAAGTCTCCCACTTGTCGCAAGTCTTGCCAAGTTGCAGGCCAAGACTTGAAGCAAGCACTTCGCAAGTCCAATTTTGAAACTCAACCCCACCTGTACAACATAGCACGCATGGAATGCACTAAATATATGGATTATTTTCATTTATAAGCCCTACACAACCTCACCTCACACACACAATGAGGATTTAAATGTCTTTGAAATCTTCCTCCATTTAATTTAGCAATTGTAGAAAAGAAATTTTACTTATTTTTTATCTTTCACGTTTTAGTTTGTTTCGGCAGTCCCTTGGACCCTCTTTGTGGTCATTTGTTGGACATTAATAGATTTATCTTATCTTATCTTAGCTTAGTTTTTCTTATCAACTTTTTCAAACTTGTTTGACGTTTTAAAAAATTCCAAGCTTTGAGAAATATTTTCTTTTATATGTAGAACTATGCTTTACATGCATTAGAATTAATCCATGCCAGCTTTTGTTCACAATTTCTTAAATTTGTTCTCTTTATTACATAAATTTCCAAAGCCAAGTTTAGCATTTATTTTCTTTTGCAATGCTTGTGTTTACATCATTTTTCTTTCCTTTTTTAATTCCAAAGGCAGTGTTTATACTTTGTGCTCAGTGGCATCAAGCAATGGAAATTGACACTAAAGCATTTGAAGCAAGCATGTCACTGAGAAGCACAGTATGCTATGACCACTTGTTGGATTGCTTATTAATGAGTGAGGCATCAATAGCCCCAAACACAATATTACACACTATTGGTCATGATGGAAAATTGTATCCAGATATTGAGGAGGTGTGGTTATATGAGAGTTGAATATCACCCTCTAATGCAAAGGTGACAGCAAGAAGTGTGGTATTCGTCCTTTCTCTTTTCCAATCCACCTAACACAACTTATTCTCTCCTTGGGTCCTTGATCCCTTTTGACACAATGTCTTCTACCTATCCAAGGTGGTAGAGTCCCTTACTGACCTTTCCAAGATGAGTATTATTCAAACCAAAATCTTGCAATTTTGTGCTTTAGGGACACTAGCCCTATTCTAAGCCAAAATCTAGAAACCTTCACCAGTGACATCCCCAACCCCAACTTGCTATTGGGACACCTTCCTTATGTTATAAGGATTGAGAATCAACCCTTGGTTTGATCCTCCAACTATCGTGCAGTACTTATCTAGGACTGTCCTAGAATTCCTTGTAGGTCTGTCCAGGTGGTTTTTAGAACATAACTTTTCCTCCTAATCTCCTTTTAGAAAACTAAGGGTAGATTTAGATACCCTTTTGGAAGTTATACTGATCCCCAAAGCCTTAGGTTTCAACTCCACTCCAGCAACACCTAACCCTCACAAAGTTTGCAGACCTAATTGGCCAAATTACGCTTGGATATCAAAGCAAGTGCTAAGAAATGGGTGCATGGAATTGATACAGGGTTTCAGACCTCCTCAAGTAACTCCCAACAACTCGAATCCACCTTCAGTTCACTCAACTAATCCAATTCTTCAACATAACAACTCATTTACATTCATTCCTAGCTGAATACATTGGGATATTCAGCCTAGGGCTTGATGCATGAATGCCTATCCATTCAAGCCATCTCCTGAGCTTTTGGAATCCTTCAATATGTCATCCTAACTTGCATTTTCCAGAATCTTAGTGAATTCCACCGGACCAAATGCAAGTTAGGACTCCATTTGTGGAATGAGCTTCTAACAAGCCTCTTCCTGGACTACTTTTAGAAAACTTGTTCAAAAACACTTCAAATCAACACTAAGCAATCTCAAATCAACTAGAAAGTTACAATAATACAAAGGACCTTCAAAACATCAACTTGGTTTGCAAAGATCACACTCGACACGGCCGTATAGTTAAGAAATGCTCACAAAACCTCTTCAACTTCCATTCCAAATGCATCAAAACTTCAATACAGAACTTCTAACCATCTTGGTTCGAAGTAACGACTTAAAAACACTTCATATGTGAAGTCAAATCGATCCATAACGCCCTATGACTGTTGGGCTTCCATCTTGCAACTCTTGAGCAACTTTTAGAAGTTGCATGAGCAACATTTTTGCATTTTTTGCAACATTTGTCAATTTCTTGTCTTTTTGCACTTGAAGACTTTTGGATTGGATCCTAACTTATCAACTTAACATAAAATGACCAAAATAACATGAATCCAATGAATTCAACACCTAGGACTCATAAAAGCATAAAACATACTTATAGCACCTTATGTCTAAACAGATGATCCTAATGGACTAAGGCATCTCTAGGCTTATAAGATTTCCTAAGAGATCCTTCACCAAACAAATGGATCCACAAACAAAATAGGATGATCCTCTGAGACCTATCCAATTATTACAAACCCAAAACATTAAACAGTGACAGTCATGGGTGCACTGCACCATACTCCCCAAGGCAAAGATAACTCAAGTCCCTTGAGTTGGGACATCTTCTAAATTGAAACCAGTCTTCTTGATGTCTTCTGGTGTCAACCAAGTAGCATCCTCCACTGAATGGTGTTTCCATTTGACTAGATATTCATAGAAAGTAGACCTCCTGGTTTGTTTGGCTATCCTCTTGTCCAGTATACAGTCAATCTCCTGTGATGGTGGTTTAGGTAGATCTTGTAGCTCCTTGTCCTGTGGCAGATCTTGAGCACCTGCAATGGAGACATCAGTAATAGGACCTTTGTATGGATATAGGTTAGCTACATTGAAAATGGGAAATAAACCAATAGTTGAAGGTAATTCAACTCTATATGCAGTATTGCCACATTTCTTCAAGATTCTGAAGGGGCCAATCTTTTTCATCATCAGCTTGGTGTACTTTTCCTTGGGTAATCTTTCCTTCTTCAAGTGAACCATAACCATGTCTCCAACCTTGAATTGGACATCTCTCCTCTTGACATCTGCTGCTTGTTTATACTTCTTAGAGGTTTGTTACAATCTGTCTTTTACTTCTTGGTGAATGTTCTTCATAACCTCTGCAAAATCATCAGCTTGGGCACTCCTCTAGCCGAAATTCTGAATGTTTCTTAGCTCCAAGACACCCCTAGGGTGGGATCCATAGACAATTTGGAAAGGATTAAGTCCTGAACTTCTGTTGACAGAATCATTATAGGAGAACACTACTTGTGGAAGGATTGAGTCCCATGCCACTCCATACTCCTTTGTCAGACATCTTAGCAAGTTTCCCAAAGACCTATTTATGACTTCAGTCTGTCCATCTGATTGGGGGTGATAAGCAGATGACATAGCTAGGTTTGTTCCAAGTTTTTTCCATTGGGTACGCCAAAAATGTCCTAAAAACTTGGGGTCTCTATCTGAAACAATTGTGAGTGGTAAACCATGGAGTCTTACAATTTCCTTGAAGAATAGCCCTACAATACTTGAGGCATCATGTGTAGTCTTACAAGCTAGGAAGTGTGCCATCTTGGAGAACCTGTCTACTACATAAACACTGTCATAGCCTGCCTTTGTCCTTGGAAGACCCAATAGAAAATCAATGTTGATGGAGTCCCAAGGTTTGCTAGGAATGGGCAATGGTGTGTACAAGCTTGCATTTGAACTGGTGCCTTTGGCTTTTTGACAAACTAGACAACACTACACAAATCTCCTTATCTCAGTCTGCATCTTGGGTCAGAAGTAAAATCTTCTTACTAACTCAAGTGTCTTGTCAAGACCAAAGTGGCCTGATAGACATCCACAATGTTTCTCTTTTATGATGTTCTCCCTCATGGAGCAATCAGGGATACACATTTAACTCCCTTTAAACAACAGTCCTTCTTGAATCATGTATTCTACAAACTCAGTGTGATCTCTATCTCCTAGTTCCAAACAAACTTTGTAAATTTCCTTGAATTCTTCATCATTGGGATACATATCTTTGAGGACAGAGATACCTAAACTTTCCAAGGTGACTTCTTGTATAGCCAAATTCCTTCTGCTCAATGCATCAACTACCTTCTTAGCTACTCCTTTCTTATGCTTTATGGTGAAAGTGAATGCTTGCAAGTACTCCATCCACTTGAGGAGCCTATGGTTCAATTTCTCCTACCTGTTAAGAAAACTCAATGCATGATTGTCAGTATATACAATAAATTCGTTTGGCAATAAGTAATACCTCCACTTTCTCAGTGATTGGACCATAGCATACATCTCCAAATCATATGTAGAGTACTTCTGCTTAGGTTCATTAAGCTTTTCACAGAAGAATGCCACAAGTCTCCCTTCTTGACTGAGGACACCCCCAATAGCTCTCTTACTAGCATCACATTCAATGGTGAACACCTTGTGAAAATCAAGGAGTGTTAAGATAGGTTGTTGAGAGACTCTTGTCTTCAAATATTCAAAGGATTTGTCTGCAACATCAGTCCATACAAACTTACATTTCCTTCCCCCTTTGATAGTATCTATCATTGGTGCACTCATCCCACTAAAATTCTTGACAAACTTTCTATAGAAACTAGCAAGCCCATGGAAACTAACTCGCTGAAAGATTTTGGAGTGGGCGAGTTCAGTATGGCTTCAACCTTGGAAGGGTCCATTTTCAAGTTACCCTTGGAGATGACAAAACCAAGAAATATCAATTCTTCTTGCATAAACACACATTTTTCCAAATTTATCCTTAACTTTTCTTCATGTAGTCTTTTCATTACCATATCTAGATGTATCAAATGCTCATCTTTATCTTTGCTAAAGATCAATATGTCATCTAAATATACAACAACAAAGTGATTTATTAAAGGCTTAAGGACCTCATTCATCAACCTCATTCATCAACCTCATAAAGGTACTAGGAGCATTTGAGAGACCAAAGGGCATCACTACCCATTCAAACAATCCCTCATTGGTTTTGAAAGCTGTCTTCCACTCATCCCCTTCTCCGATCCTAATTTGATGATACCCACTCTTTAAGTCAATTTTTGAGTAATATTTTGATCCTCCTAGACAGTCCATGAGATCTTCTATCCTTGGCATAGGAAACCTATATCTGATGGTTATCCTATTGATGGCTCTAGAGTTAGTACATAGCCTCCATGTACCCTCCTTCTTAAGTGCTAGGACTGCAGGTACTGCACAAGGGCTTATGCTCTTCCTAATGAAGCCTTTCTCCATCAATTCTTGAATCTGTCTTGCAACTTCTGCATTTTGGTCAAGGGTCAGTTTGTAAACAACCTTATTTGGTAAGGTAGAACCAGGTATGAGGTCTATACAGTGACTAATATCCCTTTGTGGTGGTAAAACATCAGTATTCTTGTTTGAACTGTACCTTAGTATCTGTTCAACAAATCTTGCACTTCTTTGGGGCCAACATTTCTCTGAGGTTCTTGACCTTTTGGTATCTTCTTAGACTCTGTTTTGGGCTTTACTATGATGGAAAAACAAGGTGTGTCTCTTTCCTTAAGGACTTTCAAAAATTCTCTCTCCTACTAGGATAACACTGTTTGTCAAAGCTATATCTTTCTCAGAATCAGGGAGAGGTGTCATAGTGTAACTAATCCCATTCTTAGTCAAAGTATACACATTTTTCTTACCCCCATGTTTGGCATCAACATCATATTGCCAAGGTCTTCCTAGGAGAAGGTGACATGCATCCATATTCACAACTTCACACAAGACTTTATCTTTGTATTCTCCTACTTGAAATTGTACCTAACATTGCTCATTTACTAAAGTTTGTTGATCTTTATTAAGCCAGGATACTTTATAAGGGCTTGGGTGGGGTATCTTCTTCAAACCAATCGTATTTATCATTGCATTAGAAACTAAATTCTCTGTAGAACTAGAATCAACAATAACTTTGCAAATCTTACCAAGTACCTTGCAATGAGTTCTGAATAGACTCTTCCTTTGTGGGGGCTCCTTGGGAGTTGGCACCTTCAAGAGTGTCCTATTGAACATGATGCACTCTCCTTGCTCAGGGTCTGCAGGTCTAGATGTAGTGGTGTGGTAGGAAGTCATGCTTTGATAGTCCTCATCTTGGGTGAGTTGGACTATCCTATCTCCTCCTGGTGTACTGAGACTTGTGCTGGCCTTGTTTGGGCATCTAAAAGATTGGTGACCAATCCGGTTGCAGGAGAAACACTTCCCAGTATACATAGAGGTATTTCTGCCTCCTGACCTTCCTCTATTGTTGCCTCTACCCCCTTTGAAATTACCTTTGTGATTATGTTCTCTGTCATACTCTTGGTGACTGGATTCTCCATGTGGTCTTGGAAATGATCCTCTTCCTTGAAACCTTCCTCTACCTCTGAAACCATTTCCCCTTCCTCTACTGTTTTGTTCTCCTCTCCTCTTTTGTTTCTCTTCAATCTTCATAGCCATCTGATAACACCGGTGTAGAAATTGGGGACAAAACAAACTTAGTTCATCCTGAATACTGTACTTGAGCCCATTCATGTATCTAGCAAGCTTTTGTTTCTCACTTTCAGGGATCTTTGTCTTCATTGTGATTTTGTGGAATTCATCAATGTAAGATCCCACATCAAGATCCTTCTGCTTCAGATTTTGTAACTTCTTATGTAGAGTTACTTCATAGTTTTCAGAAACAACTTGTTTCTTGATTTCTCTCAACATCTTCTTCCATGTGGTTATAGGGTCTTTTTCTTTCTCTACCCTTTCCCTTTGTAGGAAATTCCACCAACTTAGTGCAGGTCCTTTCATTTTTGACTTGGCAATTTTTGTTCTCTGTGAGATAGGAATATCTTCACACTAAAAATAATTTTCTAGGGCTTCTACCCAATCCATACATTCCTCAAGGTCCATCTTGCCCATAAACATTGGTAGGTCTGGCTTGTTATCTCTCCTACCCACTCTCTCCAAAGCTTCTAAGATTCTTTCCTCTTCTGGCGCCCTTGTCCTCTCTATTTCAGTCTTCTCTTCTTCTTCTTGGTTTGACTCTGAATCATCACCAGTAGTTCTACTTGTCTGAGAACTCTTCAATTTTTCTATCTCTGCTTCCATCTTGTTCTTAACTGCCTGCTCCCTCACAATCTTAGCTAAGTCCATGTTTGTGACCCTCAAAGGGATCTCTCCTTCAGTCTCATCAACTTTCTCTGTCATTTTCATTCCCAAGAGCTTTCCTAAGCTCTGATACCACCTAATGCAGAGGTGACAGCAAGAAGTGTGGTATTGGTCCTTTCTCTTTTCCAATCCACCTAACACAACTTATTCTCTCCTTGGGTCCTTGATCCCTTTTGACACAATGTCTTCTACCTATCCAAGGTGGTAGATTCCCTTACTGACCTTTCCAAGATGAGTATTATTCAAACCAAAATCTTGCAATTTTGTGCTTTAGGGACACTAGCCCTATTCTAAGCCAAAATCTAGAAACCTTCACCAGTGACTTCCCCAACCCCAACTTGCTATTAAGACACCTTCCTTATGTTATAAGGATTGAGAATCAACCCTTGGTTTGATCCTCCAACTGTCGTATAGTACTTATCTAGGACTGTCCTAGACTTCCTTGTAGGTCTGTCCAGGTGGTTTTTAGAACATAACTTTCCCTCCTAATCTCCTTTTAGAAAACTAAGGGTAAATTTAGATACCCTTTTGGAAGTTATATTGATCCCCAAAGCCTTAGGTTTCAACTCCACTCCAGCAACACCTAACCTTCACAAAGTTTGTAGACCTAATCGGCCAAATTAGTCTTGGATATCAAAGCAAGTGCTAAGAAATGGGTGCATAGAATTGATACAGGGCTTCAGACCTCCTCAAGTAACTCCCAACAACTCGAATCCACCTTTAGTTCACTCAACTAATCCAATTCTTCAACATAACAACTCATTTACATTTATTCATGGCTGAATACATTGGGATATTCAGCCTAGGGCTTGATGCATGAATGCCTTGCCATTCGAGCCATCTCCTGAGCTTTTGGAATCCTTAAATATGTCATCCTAACTTGCATTTTTCAGAATCTTAGTGAATTCCACCAGACCAAATGCAAGTTACGATTCCATTTGTGGAATGAGCTTCTAACAAGCCTCTTCTTGGACTACTTTTAGAAAACTTGTTCAAAAACACTTCAAATCAAAACTAAGCAATCTCAAATCAACTGGAAAGTTAGAATAACACAAAGGACCTTCAAAACATCAACTTGGTTTGCAAAGATCACAGTCGCACGACCGTACAGTTCAGAAATGCTTAGATAACCTCTTCATCTTCCATTCCAAATGCATCAAAACTTCAGTACAAAACTTCTAACCATCTTGGTTCGAAGTAATGACTTAAAAACACTTCATATGTGAAGTCAAATCGATCCAAAACGCCCTATAGCTGTTGGGCTTCCATCTTGCAACTCTCGAGCAACTTTTGGAAGTTGCATGAGCAACATTTTTACATCTTTTGCAACATTTGTCAATTTCAGTATTGTGCAAACATTGTTGTTCAAATCTCTAGAAGCATTTCATTGTATCTCGTGGAAAACTGGGCAGCAACATTTCACGGAATTGAAATTTGGCTACGTAGGAGTGATCCCAATGATGAAAGGTGATAAATACACCAAACCGGGTGACTCACTAATGATAGACACTCCCTCCAAGAATTTTGGAGCCCAAACCAGAATTAGAAAATAATATATGAAAGCGTTATATGACTCCTCTAAAGCCTCTGAGCTCACTGGTAACATCAAATCACCCTTCTAAACAAGCTAACACAAACTCAAAAAGTTAGCGACATTTGCACCGCTAGATAACCTGAAAATGGGGTTATTACAATATCTCCATTCAGACTAAGATTTACTCATACAACATGCATCTCCTATTAAGACTTCCTCACCATAACATTCACCTATTATGCCTCGAAGGCCCCAATAGTACACTTAAGGTGCGTCTAATAATGACTTCAATAAATCAAATGTATGCCTCGAAGGCCCCAATAGTACGCTTAAGGTGCGTCTAATAATGAATTCAATAAATCAAATGCATCACCTCAAAAGACTGGCAAACCAATAACAACTCCATAGCAGAACATATTATTTATGTTATCTTTGCCTGTTTTTCTCATATGCCTACTATCATGATGATTTCTCATGTAGGATTGTTTTCTTGTTTCTACAAATCATGTTAAATAGTGACTAAAGGTCCAGATCCTTCTAGTATAGTCATCAAAGGGGTATCAGAATTTTAAAATAATAATATAGTCAACTATGCATTTAAACTCGTACAAGTCAGTCATTAATGATTGCTAGTAGAATTTAATAAGAAGTTGTAGGCACAACCCTTTTCAAATATCATCTATTTTAAGATTATAAATACAAACTTTCCTCTCATTTTCATATAAATTTATTAAATGGGCATGAAAATTTATTACCAATAGATTATTAGTATATAAATTTAAGTTATTACCAAATTCCTAGTGTTACCAAACATGAAAATTTATCATGCAAACTTGAACTTTAAACTTACTTCTTTTGAAAATATTCTGCATAGTTGCACTCTGAAGAAATGCCAAATTTGCTATTTGAGTCTATCTGATGAAGAATGTCAACAATGCAATAGAACGTATTATCATGTGTGGTAAGCACCAAGGAGTTTTTAAGAGTCTGCATAGGTACCCAACCATTAGCCAACCTCAAATAATCTCTCTTTTTAAATAGGTGTCCCTCACCAAAATCTTTAGGCAAATTTTGTGATGTAAGACTGAAAACAGGGGATGACAGAATGTCTTTTATAATCTTCCACTCAATTGTAATGACTTTCTTTGAATCACATATTTGTACTGGAAGCAGCAAATAGGAGGTTGACGAGTTTCCCTGATTTCTATCTTCCCTACCTAATTCCACATAATCTTTCAAAAAATCTGCCCTGTCCAGTACGATTCTGAGATATGCTTCTTGAAATTTTAGTGCTTCTACAAGCTGCAATAACAACCATGCATGGAATTAAAATGTATCTTAACAAAATCCAATACGAAATTTACAGATATTGAACAAACTTAACCTGTTAACCGTTTTACCTGAAGAGGTTCAAATTCCAAACTCCTACAAGGTATTAACTCTGTATTCACAATCCTACCATGAGCCAGATGAAGCTCAATCTTCATAGTCGCTGCTTCCTCGGGTAGAGTAGATTCAAGAAAAAGACCAAATTGTGTGTACTCTCTATCTGGAGGAATAGGATTAAATTTCAAAAAATAAGCATTGAGACAAACAGGCTCTGTGCATTCATTCAATCCTCCTTTCAGAGCAACAGGAACTAACATCTCATAAAGCTCCATTCCCATCTCAGCTCCTGATACAAATAATTAGCATTGTGTTAACTAATAAATGTTAAAATTTATGATTGAGTAAATCCAATTAAACAATCATTTCAAATTTTCATACCTACATATCATTCTATTATCAAAGAAAAATCAACAAGCATAATTATTCAAAACTCCAATAAACCCAAAATCCTGGAGCATTGAAAGCAATCTGTACATAAGAAAAATGATGGACATACCTTTTCTCTTGCGTGTGTCAGAATGTAGGCAGTCTTCAGTGCCTTCTTCCTGTTCTTCTTCTGCTGGCAAAAGATAGTCATTAAGAGCACCTATAGAATGTAAGAGTTTGCATGCTTCTAGACATGCCACCCTCTTTGCTTTTTCTCCTGAAGAACATATAGGACCCTCTACTTGCCGAAAAGGTGCATTAGATGGCAGAGTTATACAGCATTTCACACCTCCTGGTTCTTCAAAGTTGAAAAATTCTGGAACGGGACAAAAAAACCTATTGAAATAACAATGGTATTATCAGAACTTGAAGACTTGCTATTAAGGAATGAGGTTAAGTATTTAAGCTACCAAAATTTAAGGGAAAAAAATTCAAGAGATAAAATTACGAAGTTCAGGAACATACTCATCTTTAGAAAGCTTTGAGCAGTAATGATAGAGCAATGAAACACTACATCCAGTGCTGATGGTTGCCTTTGTATTATCTACTTTATATATTAGATCTTCCTCATCTTCATATGGATCTGCACCTTCTGGAGTTCGATCCAAGACCTCTCTTGTCATCTGTTCTTCACCAGATACAAAGTGTTTAACCAATTTTTCCTCGGCGAAATTTCCCCTGTAAGAACAATTGATATTTTCAACAAATATAGCATACAGAGAAGCCTGGCTGCATTTGGAACAACTATAACACTTAACAACAGTAGCGAACGCCCAATGACATTGACAAGAATGCAAAGAATACCTTTCAACCAAAAAGATATACTCAGACTCTAGCATACGTGCACGACCTCTAGATTGTATGAAGCTTGCAACAGTGTTTGGAAGATCGAAGCGTATTACAAGAGAACAGGTTTGAATATCAAGGCCTTCTTCAGCAACATTAGTTGCTACCAAGATATTTATCTGTTTGTAAAGATGCAAGAAACACTTAAAAGTTATGCTATATCAAATGGTTGGATTTCGAAACAACACAACCACAAATACATTTTATTTGAAAAGAAATCCAATAAGATAGGAAATGTACAGAAAAATATATTAGATTAGCCTAGATTACATGTAATCTCGGCTACAGTTTCACTGTTCTAAATAGCAATTAACCCTGTACAAAGTGACATCCCTACACCTTAGAATCAGATAAAAGTACAAGCATTAAACAAAAACATCGCAAATAGAGCATGAATCATGCAGAAGATACTAAGATTGGCATTGTGAACCAACTCATAAATTTCTTGGCCAAAACTCGTATTTCACACAAACAAAAATTAAATAAACAAAATTAAGTAATATAAAATACACATTGAAATAACAATTTGAATGAAATGTGTCAGAAGCAAATACTTCAGAATGTTCGTATTATGTTGTTACAATTCACCATATATATTTGATAGAGATCACACATAAAAAGCACTTAGAATTACAAAACTATTATAACACCTCAATATTAATACAGTTGTCTTATCTGCATGCAATCTTACTAAAGGCCCAATGGTATTTTAATAGCATAGTTATTTGTAGAATTCCTGTCCGCTGCTGAAAGAGGAATGGAACAAAAAATCCAAAACGTTCAAGTTAAATCAATGAGGATTAGTAATAAACCAGAACATAAAGCAAACCTGAAGTGATAGATAAACTTTAACTTGTATGCATATTAAACAAGTCAGAAATGCATTACAAAACATTGCTACCACAACAATAATAGATTAACCTATGGCAGCTGCAATAATAATAAACCCATGGCTGCATAGCCACAACAATCAACTGAGAATAAAATATTTATAAAAAATTCAGAATATAAATCACCTACTATATCAAATGAACTACTGAATATTACAATATTATATTATAATAGCTATAGCAAATGGAAACACCAGTACTAACATCCACAACAACTGAAGTGTTGTGTAAACTCAATATCATTAATTTTGACCACTGTTAAAACTCGAATACAACCTCTTTATTGCACTGCTTGCGTACACAAAGGGGATTCATCCTCCACTGCAAGATGTATGGAGTTTTTGTTCCCCGGCCACCACAAATCCATGGGCTTTTGTCGTCAAATCCAGACACTTGAGCAACAAGTACTCACAACAATCTATGCTTATGCTTTGTGTTAGTTTGTTCAAAGATCTCTTGATCTTGTCTCTACAATCTTAAACACTCAAAGAGCATTAAAAATTACACATTTGCCACGTCCCCACAAAATTAAGAAATCATTTAATTTAAGGGAAATAATAATCAGTAAATTAAAATAAAGAAAACAGTCCAAGAGAGAAATTTCCTAAAATAAAAGATAATTAGAATGTAGTTAAGGCTCAAAAGGTGTGACTCTTTCAAAAGGGAAAAACAATGAAAAGGCATGACTTACCCCCTAAGATAGGAAGATATAAAAGGAACAAGGATTCATTTGAAATGGGCATCCAAAAAGGATCAATGAAATTAAAAGGAAATAAATGTTTGTTCTATAATCAGAAAAGGAGGAATCACAAGTACAGATCTGATTGTCAAAGGTTGTGTCCCTTTCAAAGGGCAGAAATAATAAAGAGTTGCACTCTTTCAAGGGTGCTAATGGGAAAGGTTGTGTCTCTTTCCAAAGGGCATTTATGATAAAAAAGGTGTGACCTCTCCCTCACACTGGGAGATATAAAGGGAAGAAGGTTCATTTGAGCAAAGGGGGCAAATCAGATTAAATAAGAAATGGAATACACAGTAGATTCAAATACATATATTGTGGTCTTGGAATACTTTCATAATATTGGAATTTGGATTTATATGACAGTCAATCTTAATTTCACTTATATGCATATATATTCTTAATACACGAAAGATCAATTTAATAAATGGCCTAGTCCTTAGTCTCCGGCTAATGCCTTTGTAAGGATAGGAGGTTTGTGTATGGAGAGGTGGCGTAATTCCTGACAAGATGGGTAAGCCCCAAGATGGGGTAAGGACATGTATTTCTGAAGCCTCGAGGGAGAAGTTCTGAGATGGGTAAAAATCTATGTTCTTGAAACCTTGAGGGAGACTTCTTGTATATGGTTTCCACGTGCCCTAACACAGTAATTCCACCGTCCTCCATTAGGGTTAGGGAAGATAATACATGAGATATTAGTACACTCATAGCGTAATACTTAATCACTTGTTATTGACCCTTAAGAGGATAGGTTGGTTTTGTTAGGGAGAGGGGGAGTAATTCCTCACAAGGTAGGTGAATCCCAAGTTGGGATATGGACAGAGCCCTGAAGCCTTGAGGGAGCCTACTTGTAGATTGGTTTCCAAGTGCCCTATGACAAGTAATTTCCCATTCTCCTTAAAGTTGATGATTAGGAGAGAAGTAAGGAATTGGAGCTTAGGTATAGTAACTGTCAAATGTATTAAGAACAATTAATTGTTTCTTAATTTAATCTGATTTTAATGCATAGTGATAGTCATGTACATTAATCATTGGGAACATTACATTTCCAAGAACAATCCAAACCCTAGTTGTGAACTTTAGGGTAAATAAAGTTAAGTGCCAATAGGGGACATTACAAATGGTATTAGAGCAAGTTTCTTGCCATCCTGAGGTAGTTAGTGCAATTAAACCCAAAGACCTCAAAGGGTCTTAGAAAGAGAATGAGGATATCATGTGATGTCCCCAAATTTTTAATAAAGCGACTTAATTAAATTAATTAATTAAGTGGTCCCAAAATTTAAATAATATTATAAAGGGCCTTTAATTAATTAATCAAAGGGGGCCCAAGTAATAAAATAATAAATCAAGTATGTCGTCCTATTTGTAACCCTTCGGAAAACTTCTTGGAGCTATTTATAAGGCCATGGTTGGCATTGTAGGAGGTCGTCGTGGATTTTATGTTTCTTTTGTATTTGCGAATTCCAGTTGGAGTTCAGCCTAGTTTGCAATTTCGGAGGAGAAAGACCCTCCCTATTCTGTATTTGAAGTTTCAGTGGGAGTCATTCCGCACCTTAGTCTGTCGTTAGAGATATCGCTTCAGATATTTCACTTTGTACTTCATTGTCAAGTTTGTGAAGTCTTCCGTTGAAGACAACTTTGATGTAATCTGAGAAATATCTTCATAATTTGACAATACAAATATCCGGTTCTTATCGATTCAATCCATCATTGGAGTGTGTTCATTTCTTACATGTGCATTCTATAATATTTAATAATTGCGATATGGGCCATTTTATCTTCCAGATCGTAAGGGTGTAGTGCCACATGTGAGGATTGTGTGCTGGTACGGTGGCAGTGTGCTACTGGTAAGATGGAAGTGCTAATTGGTACGGTGGTTGTGTTATTGGGATGGTGGAAGTGCGCTAACTGGTACGCTGGAAGTGCTGACTAGTACGGTGGTAGTGTGTTGGCTGGTATGGTGGGAATGTGCTTTTAGTACGGTGGCAGTGTGCTACTGGTACAGTGGAAGTGCGCTAACCGGTATGCTGGAAGTGTTGACTGGTACGATGGCAGTGTGTTGCCTAGTACGGTGGAAGTGTGCTACTAATATGGTGGCAGTGTGCTACTGGTACAGTGGAAGTGCGCTGACTGGTACGATGTGTTGATTGGTACAGTGGCAGTGTGCTGACTGGTATAGTGGCAGTGTACTATTGGTACGGTGGAAGTGTGCTACTAGTACAGTGGAAGTGTGTCGTCTAGTACATTGGAAGTGTTCTATTGTGTTGTTCGGTACATCACAGTGGTATCAGAACTAATGATTCTGCCACCCTGTCGGGAGAATCATGGCACCGAGTGATGGAATGGAAGACGGATATGTGGATATGACAGTCTTGCTGAGGGAGCTAAGAAGTCAGTAGCAGCTTCACAAAAACCTAGCAAGAGGAAAGGCAACATGTCACGCACACATCAGTCCAATACTAGGTTGATGATGCTAACTTTCCCTCCAAGGATCTAGCAACAACCCTCTTTGGCGGAGTCCTTGAAGCAATTCAAGTAGGACTGGGTTGGTGGTGGATGGCAGACAAACATATCTCTCAAGGACTACATAGACCTACGAATGAAGTATCCATCCTCTAAGGGCAACAAAGTCTACAACAATAATCTGAAGCGAGATATTGACAATGGGCCACATGACACTTTAAATCCTAAAGAGGATAAAGACATGCTCACAGATCCACTTTAGCAACAAGAGGATATGGACAAGCAAGCATCAACAGTTGTCCCTTCAAGTGGGGAACACCTAAATTTTCAAGGCAACCAAAAAGGTGAAGAAGATGCTTGCACAAATTTCGTCGAGTCAACATTCGATCAACTTGATGGAAATGTGGGCTCTATCAGTGATCCTTCAAATGAGCCAGCTCTACTAGTGGTTGATCAGCCTCATGAAGATGCTGACTCTACCAATGATCCCTTCCAGGAGCAAACTCTACAGTTGGTTGAATATGGAGCTTAACCTTTGGTTGGACATGAGGCGTGCATGATTGTCATCTCTTCATGTGAGCAGCTTCTTCATAGGAAGAACTAGTTGCGCCTGAGCTTTGAGATTCCAGACCATCATTTTTTGCAAGAGATTGATTGGCATGGTAGGATGGATGTGTTTGATGATTGGCTTCAATGGGATCCTGATGACTCCGGACATGGCAACGTTTACATTAGAGTGGAGCAGCAGAAGCTTGATGGAGAGTTACTCTTCTTGCCAACATCCAGGTGCGTGCACATATCATGTTGTAGCATGGAGATTTCAGTGGATATGGCTATCGGTGTCAGCGCTTGGTTTGGCATCCTGGAACGTCGCAGTGGGCAAACCGTTTGATGACGGATTGCTTGAGGGCAAGCAATCTTTGGGCGGCGAGGATTTGTGATGTCCCCAAATTTTTAATAAAGCAACTTAATTTAATTAATTAATTAATTAATTAAGTGGTCCAAAAATTTAAATAATATTATAAAGGACCTTTTTTTAATTGTCTTGGTCTAAAAACTATCATTTTCTCTCCTCCAACTTCTTTCTCATCCTAATGATGGTTCATAGAGTGTGACACGAAATATCGATGCAAAAACTTTTAGAATACACAGAACATGATAGATATAAAGCAAAGTTCCATGACTCGGACCCAACCATGACTCGGCAAGGACTACTCGGCCCGCGACTCACCTATGACTCAGCAACGACTCGGCGACGACTCAGCAAAATGAAAAACAAAGATTTTTTAGGATTTAAAACTTGTTTCAAGCACCCATTATTGAGTAAAGCTTAAAAACACTATAACATCATCAAATAGAAGCTAATATGATCACATACATAAACATACAT
>MU225113.1:1701393-1712549 GCA_018584345.1 Thuja plicata | reverse complement strand
GAGGCATTGAGAAGAGTTAATGTTTTCTAAACTTGATGGTCGCTAACTTGCTAGCAGCTGCAATAAGACAAAATAACGGACAAAATTACAAATTTGTGCATTGCATTTTAGAAAATAAAAAAACAGCTAACCCTACATTTTTGCTAAAAAAGAATTTAAAAGCATGTTTGCATTTTTTCCTTCAAAAAATAATTCTCTCATTGCGAACAATCTACTTCTCTCATTGCAAACAATCTACTTCTCTCAACTCATTTCGAAAGTTAAACTTCAAAAAAAATATAAAAAAAAATGGAAAATCCATAAACATGAAACAAAAAACCAACAAAATCTTCAAAATAACACTTACCTCTTTCAATTGTGTTGAGAAGTCTTGGAACAGCTGCTATGGACTCCTTGATATGCTCAATGCAAACGTATGTCTCCCAGAACTGATCTTGTGCACTCCTTGATGCTCTTCTTCCTTGTTGGTTTCAAACCCTTGGCCTCTTATTTTCCTTCCCCTCTCTCACTTTTCCTCTCTTTTCTCCTAGCAAGCAAAATGAAATGCCTTTTAGGGCAAATTAGAAGACACTTATGGAAAAAAAAATAAGAAAAAGCTTTTGGTTTTTGTTTTTTTTAAGCCATGAAACATGACTGCCACGGCCAGGTCATGGACCACGGACTCGGCGAGTCATGACCCATGACTCGTCGAGTCATGGAAATGGGTCATCATGACTCGGCAGCCATGACTTGACCTGCGAGTCATCATTACTCGCATGACTCGCGGCGAGTCATGGAACTCTAATATAAAGTAAAAGACACGTATTCTCATTCATTTAATTCCAGTGATTACAATATCGTCCGTGCATAACATGATTCTTTACCCGAAGGTAGTACAAGGATATAAAGGACTGAAGGGACGCGACGGTTGATAACCGTGCGCCAATTCCCTAGCCTCCGGTCAGTAACTAATTCCCAACCGACACATAATTACATTATACCATTATACCCGACAACATCATCCCCACCAAAAAACAAGTCGTCTCTGACGACTTAACAACAAAATCGGGAAAAAAGAAACTATAACCAAAGAATCACAACTGAGAAAAACGGGTTTGAGAAGGCATCCCTGAAGAGGTGGAAGAAGCTAACTGAGCTCGTAGCGCATAGACCTGTTATGTCCGAGCCTTCAAGTCCCGCTCGGCGACCATCCGGTGCTCCAGGGCATTTTTAACCATCATGGCGGCCTCCAACAACTCTTTCTCCTTCTGGTCCACAGCCTGCCGAGCCTGGGTGAGATAGGTGTCCAAGGTACGTCGTCCTGCAACTATCTCCTCTAGCTGCTGCTCAAAAGAAAGTCTCTCCCTAGCAACCTGTGCCTCCATAGCTAACTTTGTTGTCCTGGCAGCTTCCACTTGAGCCACCAACTCACTGCGCTCTATTGCCCAACTGGCCTTCTGGCGAGCCAACTCCTCGGTACGCTGAGCCAGGTCCCGCTCAATGGCCTCTAATCAGGTGGCCAGCTCCTCCTGAGCACTCTGCGCGGCCACCTGTGTCATTTCCCGTCCCTCGAAAAGCTGCTCTGTACGCCTAAGGGTATAATAACCCTCTCTGAAGGCCTTCTCTACCTATCGCACTAGAGTCTCAACGCGACTCTCTACCTCAGGCTTCGTAATCGCCCAAGCTGGTGGGCCATCCGCCTGCCTCAAAGCAGGCTAGAAACGCTATGGGGCAACCAACCCGAACAAAAGTCAATAGCCACTCCAAGTTGGCGGCAACACTCTCCCTAACCCGAGATTGTGCGGAAGCCATCACCTGACAGCCACGGGCTGCCATATCTGCAAGGTATGCCCCAATGTCTTCCGTGGGCTGCGTCGAGGGCTGAATGAAGGATTCTCCTAACCCCTCTGCGACCACAAGACTCAGACTCTTCACGGCGGAGTGTCCGACCGTCTTGCCCACATCCTGTGCAATGTCCTTCCCTACCAAGTGCGTCGTGTGATCAGCTGTAGGGGATGCTACTGTATCCAGATCGATCACCTCCAGGGATACCTCCCGTCTAGGAGAGAAGTGTCGTTCCCGCTGGGGCCAGCGGAGCCATCTGAAATCGTTGGCTAAGCCAACTACACATGCCCTCAATGGAAGAAGGATCAGCTCGAGGTGGATCCAACAAAGCCCTGTCAATGGTCACCACGGCATCTGTCCCAACAAAATCCAACTGGACTTGGCCCTCTCTAACAGGTTGGTCCGACTCCTCTATCCTGTTTCCTCCTACCTTTGTCTCTACTGAAGGTGATGCCTCCGGGACCACTGATGGGGTCATGTTGACTGGTGCCCGCAACTGACCAAATGCGGGGGTAGCATGTGTGCACTACTGACCGAATGCTACTATGGGAGTCAAATGTGCGGTCTCGGAGAGCATTGGTGGGGTAAATAGCACCGGTGTAGGCGTGTCTATGGTAATAGTCACCTCCGTGGGGTCACCCTCTGTTGTGTCCTCATCCCTGTCACTCTCGGATGTCGCCTCTAGCCCGTTGTCTATGTCCTCCGACGCAGACTCTAAGACTATTTGCCTCTGTCGCTTCTGTCCTGGAAGAGCCTTCTGACCAGTCAGGACATCCAAGTGTCTCCAACACATAATAGGAGGCTCACCTGGGGCCAAGGGCCCTGGTTTAACTTCTATCGACAGAGTGGCCTCCGAGATCTATCTAACTAATGCGTCCATGTAGAAGGTCTTGTGCTGGAGAGTCATAAACTCATTCATGCGCTCAGATAACAACTCCGCCCAGTCATATCCCTTGCCTCCCATCAAGTTGTTCATCAAGGATATCTGCGGAAATGAGATGTCAGAAGCCCTGCTGGAATCCGTAAGTCTGCTTTTGACCACGTCCATGAGACTACGCCAATGCCCCTCTCTCACGAAAGACTTCTTCACCCCTCGGCCCTGTGAAGACTTCCTCGTAGACTCCTCTGCATCGAAGAGGTTGTCTCTGCATATCAGCCTTATGTAGAAATCCTTCACCTCTGCTGTGAGTTTCTTGCCCTTGCGATCGATCTTTTCCCCTCCGTTCGGTAAACCAAATACTCTTCGAAATTCTCTCGCTGTGAAGAAAATCTCAACATCGCAATCCATATAGGACACAGTGCTAGTGTGAGAGTACTAATCGTATGTTTCCACCATTGCTTGCAGGGGGCCTTTGAATTCTTTGATACAAAAAATGAGCATTTGGATGACCCACTGGACCTGCGCCCTTCGAAGACTTTCCTTTACTGGATCGCTGTCCCGTGTCTCCTACCACCACTTCCGGCAATCCAATCCGTTCAAACCCTCAAACATTATGGTTTGGGGAGTGACATAATCCCGGGAAGATGTCGCAGCCATCTATCCTTGCCCTTTAGGTCTATTCTTCTTTCTCCCTATATCTGTGCGACCTGCAACTCGCACACCTGAGGGCAAGACCTACGCATTTTTATTCATGTCCATACCACTCTCTGTCAACTTCGTCCTCCAGTTGCGTTTTCCTGTTGATTCCATAACAGCTTTCCTTGTTTTCTTTATACACAATAAATAACTAACTTCCCAACCCTAGCTGCCCACAGCACTTAGCTCGCTGTCTCTTCCTTGCTCTGTACGGCGGCAATGTTCTCCCGGTTGTATGCTAGAGCAATCCTTTCCCCTTTTTACCGTAAGGTACAAGCTTCTCGTGCTCTTGTTGCTGCAAGCGTCATACTGTAATGCCCGTGGATAAAATAACTCCGCACGTATTGTCTTCTGCGCAACCGTACTACCGTACGGTCCTTATAGACTCCCCCTTTTTTTCCGTCCGTGCCCGTATGGTTGAGTTGTTTGTTCCTTCCCTGTCCGGTACCGTACGGCCTTTATGGCTGTAATCAAACGTAATGATGTCGTTCTTGTGCCAGCGAATGCTAGTCTTCACCTCCTGCCGTACGGCTTCAACTCCTAATTTTGTCCTTTCGTTGTTGTACGGAATGATGCAGAATGGTTGCTTCTGTGCTCGCTGGCCTTTCTTTTCTTGATAAGTGTCGTACGCCGTATGGTCTATCTATCCCAGCGCCGATGTTGTGGCCGTACGGTGCTTGGGTGGCTTTATGGAGCATCCCGTACGGTCTTTTGTGCTTGCTGGCGCTCGCGGGCCCGTACAGCTGGGACTTTTTCCTTCTTTTTTGGTCGTACAACCCGTACGGCATCAGAGCATACAGTACTGTACAGATTGCTTTTTTTTTATTACTCGCTGGCTGGGTTCGCCGGTGGGTCGTTGCGTTGTCGTCGCTCATGATATGGCTTCAATTTCGACCCATTTATTGTGTCGGGGACTTCCTTGCCATCCAGCATCCATAGTTTAATTGCCCCATTGTCGCCAACTTGTCTAGCTCGGTACGGCCCCAACCACTTAACTTTAAACTTGCCCAGCTTGATTTCGTTCTTGCCATTGTATTTTAGTACTAGTTGGCCCGGGGTGAACTGAACGCGTTTGAAATGTTTATCGTGCCAAGACTTCCGACGCAACTGTGCCACCTTCGTTGCCCACTGTGCCATTAGGCGACATTCGTCTAGCTTGTTTAAGTTGTACAATCGTTCTTGGAGGCTTTCCATAACCCAAAGCCTATTCTCTACAGCTATTCGCAAGCTCGGCACCATGAACTCCACAGGTACAACTGCCTCCTGCCCATACATCAACTGGAAGGGCGTCTGTCCTGTGGTGACTTTGTAAGTTGTTCGATACGCCCATAACACCGAGGGGAGTTTTTCTTCCCAATCCTCCTCCTCTACCCCGCAGGACTTATAAATTACTGAGACTATTATCTTATTGGTGGCTTCGGCTTGCCCGTTGGCCCAAGGGTAATACGGACTAGACAAGGAGTGAAAAATCTTAAACTCTGTTGTCAATAGTCGGATGACATGGTTGACAAAGTGAACCCCTTTGTCACTAGTTAACTGCATCGGGATGCCGTACCGTGTTATGATTTTCTCATAGATGAACTTGGTCGTGCTCAAGGCCGAGTTGTTAGGCAAGGCCCGTGCTTCCGCCCACTTAGTAATGTATTCGGTGGCTACCACGATGTACTGGCATCTCCAAGCCCTACTTACCTTCAGGGGTCCGATGAAATCCAAGCCCCACTGTTCAAAGAGTTCCTATGCTTGGGAGGGTTGCAAAGGCATCAAGTCTCGTTTTAATGGCTTCCTGGCCCTTTGACAAGTGTCACATCCTACCACCCACTCTCGTGCATCGTTGTGTAGCGTGGGCCACCACAATCCTGCCAACAACACCTTCCGTGCTGTTGTGTCGGGTCCCATGTGCCCGCCTGCTGGGCCTTCGTGTGCCTCCCGTAGCACACTTTGAATTTCCTCCTCCAGGACACATCTTCGGAGTACCTGGTCTGGTCCCATTTTATATAATAATCCATTTATAAGCTGGAATGTTCTACTTCGCAATACTAATTTTCTTCGTTCTCCTGGTGGCATCTCCCTCAGGAACTGTGAGGTCGAGAGGTACTCGCCAATGCTTGTATACCAGGCTGGCAAGATTGCAATGCGGAATAGATGTGCATCCGGAAAGTCATCATTAACTCCCTCTGGCGGTTCCCCGAACTTAACTCGAGAGAGATGGTCAGCAATCACGTGGCTTTTTCCTAGTCGCACTATGATTGTGAATGTGAATTCCTGTAATAGTAACAGTCATCTTCTTATCCTGCCTTGAATGATCGGCTTATTGACTAGGTACATCAATGCTTGATGGTCCACATAAAATGTGAACGGTGTTGCGAGGAGATAGTGTCTGAACTTCTGGACGACATATATCATCCCAAGAGCCTCCCGCTCCATGGTACTATAGTTTTTTTTGGCTTTTGACAACAGTCTACTAGCAAAATAGATTGGGTGATCGAGACCGTGGTCGCCAACCTGGGCAAGGGTTGCACCGATTGCAAAGTTAGAAGCATCAACGTGGACATGGAACTCCTTATCCCACTTGGGATATACCAGAATTGGTGCCCCGACCAGCCTTGTCTTCAGCTCCGAGAAGGCAGTGTCCTGTTCCGTACCCCAGACATACAGCTCTCCTTTCCGTGTCAACTTGTCTAGGGGACACGAAACTTGTGCGAAATTTTTAATAAAATGCCTATAATAACCTGTGTCCTAAAAAGGACTTCACCCCTATTATGTCCGTAGGTGCCTCCAACTCCACTATTATTCGAACCTTATCCGGATCCGTCCGGTCTTACAAACAATGTGGCCCAAAAGCTTCCCTTGTGGGACCATGAATCGACACTTTTTAGGGTTGAGTGCCAACCTTGCTCGGCGACACCTTTCCATGCATTCCCGGAGTGCTACCAGATGTGTGTCCTCGCCACTGAAGATGGACCAGTCACCCAAGAAGGCTCGAAAATTCCCTACAGACATCTTGTCGAAGATGTGAAGGATGATTCTTTGGAAAGTTGCAGGTGCGTTGCACAGGCCAAAGGGCATTCGGTTATATGCGTATACTCGTCCTTAACCACGAATGTCGTTTTCAACTTATCCTCTTCCACGATGGAAATCTGGTTGTACCTAGAGAATCCATCCATGAAGGAGTACATCTCATGCCCTGCCACCTCTTCGAGGATTGTGTCTGTGAACGAAATGAGGAAGGGGTCCCTCACGATGACTGGATTGAGGCATCGAAAGTCAACACAGATCCGTATTTGGGCAGTATCTTTCTTCAGCGATATTACTATGGGGGATACCCACTCACTGATTTGTACCTTGAAGATAATACCCGCTTCCAGCATTTTCTGGATTTCTTCATCCACCCTCGCTGCGTAGTTCTTGTTCATCCTGTACGGCCTTTTTCGTATTGGTACGGCTCCTAGTACCAACGGGATGCGATGTACACACAATTCAGGTGGGACCCCTTTTAGGTCCTTGTAGGTCCAAGCGAACACATCCTTGTATTCCATGAAAATTTTAAATGTTGCGGTCTTCAATACTGGGTCCCAGTCATCACCTACAAGAATGTTGTGCGGGTTCTCTTCATCCCCGAGGTTAACCATCTGTAGGGGTGGTTCCTCGTATTTCATGGGTTTTTCGGTGTCAAATTGGTGGGCTGGGCTGTCATTGACGTGGGCTTCTCCCTCCTTGTATTCCCCATATTCTGGTGGGAATACTTCCTTCTCTTCCTCCACCTGTAGCATGTATGTATGAAAGAGCTCGTAGTCTTCCATTTGCCAATGGAAGAGCCCATTCAGCGAGCTCGTCTCGTCGTCAGAGCATTGTCCCAACTCTAGGATGCCCTGGTCGTTCGGCTCTATTCCACCTTCGTCTCGTCCGTCATGTTCCCCATTGGATTCCGATTCTAAAGAGGATGCTCTCTCTTCGTTCACCAATTGGGTACAGAGGTCAATGGCGTATTTCCACCCACCGCTTTCCATGGAGAGTGTTCCTCTTCCAGTCATGGTTAACCTTCGTCGTGACTAACCATCCTCTCCATAAGATGGCATCATACCCTCTTTTCTTTAGCGGAATCACCACGAAGTCCAATGTGAACAGTTGTGTTCCTATTGTTACTTGTTGAGCCATTAGTGTCCCTAGAGGTTTGATCCCGTTCTGATCTGCGCCTAAAAGATTGGAGGTCGGGGGCCATAGGGTAGGCTTTCCGAGTTTCTTCCATGTCTCCTCTGGAGGACATTTACTCCGGACCCGCCATCTACTATGGTGTCTGTCAGTATCACTCCAAGGATACCCATTTCTACCACTGTCGGGTGTCGTCCGTTATCCACTGTGAGTAACATGGGATCCGTTGCTAACCCTCCAAGAATATTTGATTGTGCAGTCTCAACGGTCTTTGTTTGAACGGTGGTGTCAGGACGTAGGGAGAAAGTATTTAGTACGGCTGCCCTCAACTGAGGCAAGGTCTGAAGGAGGTCTTGAAGTTTGATTGGTATCTCCATTTGTAACATTTGCCCAAGTATGTTATCTTCGGCTTCTGTCCGTCCGGAGGTGCTACCCTATTTACATGCGTCCTTCATGGCTTTTCCAATCTCCTCACGAGCCTCTTGTAGTCGTTGTTTCTCTATATGAGGATGAGGGTACCGTGCCTCTTTTGTTTGGCTTCGGGTGATAGCGAGGACTCTTTCTTCCTCTATGTGCAGGTATTTTACTCCAGGCTTCGGACAGGTGGCATCTTCATGATCGCCCAGGCCACACCATCGGCACATCTTCTGGGGTGTCGCCTTTCTCGCAGTCATGAGCAAAATGGCCCCACTGGCTACATGCCCGACACTGGATTATTGGCCTTCCCTTCGGATCATATTGTATCCGGCTCCTGTTGCTATTATCATTATTACTTCTTCCTCCGCGTCGGTTGTTTCTGTATCCCCCGGATGATGCATTGTTGTTTGTTTGTTGTGCTGCGTTGGCTGCCCCAGAGGTGGTTGGTTGCTCTTGTGTAAACAATACTTGTGGGCCCCTTGTCTTCATGTTGTATGGGCATTCCTTGATGGAATGGCCCATGACTTGGCAAATATCACAAAATGATTTTCTCAGACATGAGCCCTTCGTGTGCCCGTTTTCCTTGCACTTCGTACACCATAGTTCCCCTTCGTCACTTCGTCCTGCGTTTCCCTTTATTGACTTGAATGCTTTCATCATTCACTCCATGTCTTTTTGTAATGTCGTGACTTGTTTCTTTGATTTACCGTCATTGTCGCTATCATCCCCTGAAGTGTCGTCCCCCTCTGACGAAGACGACCGAGTTTTCTTCTTTTACGACGTCTTCTGTTCACTTTACAGGTCCATCGCCCGGTTGTATGCGTCGTCGTACGAGGTTGGAGGAACTCTCTTCATTTTCCTCCAGAGGTTTGATCGCAGCCCTTCGACAAACCATCTCTTCTTCAAGTCGTCGGCTGGCTGACTCTCCATATTTCCCACGAGTTCTTTTAGCCGGCGGTCGTAAGTCCACACGGTCTCTTTTGCCCTTGTTTTGTCCCATATATTTCCGAGACAATTTTATTGTCGTCTCGGAGGAGCTGAAACTCCTTTTCGAATGCTTTCTTTAATAAGTCGCACGTGGTCACTCCGGTTTTGTCTAGGTCGGAGTACCAATCGATTGCTACCCCTCGAAGGGTTGCCAGAAACTATCTCATCCATTCGTCCTGGTCAGCGACTCCATTCGCGGACCAAATTGTCTGACACACGCGGCAATGCCAAAGAGGATCTTCTTTGCCATCCCCGTGGAACTTGCGTAACTTCTCCTTGTTACCAACCATATTCGCCCTTGGTGGAGGACGGTTGGTGTGTGCTACTTGCTGCGTTTGGGTTTCTGAAAGTGTCTGCTATACTGGTTGTACAGCATGCTGAACCGGTGTCTGCGTTTGGGTTCCTGGAAGTGTCTGCGGTACTGGTTGTACAATAGGCTGAACCGGTTTCGGTTTCGATTTCGGGTTAACTGATGTTTCCAAACCACTCGGAGTGGTGTGGACCTCGTGCCTTTCAATCACTTCAACACTTTCTGTGGCAACTCCACACGTGCACTCCCTCCGTCCGGCTTCCTCTTCTGCCTTCCTTCGGGCTTCTGTCCTTGAGGTTAGCGTTAGGGTCCCAACAAGCTTGTTGTTTCTTCTAACAAGTCCTTGTTGTCACTGCCGCCATCCTTCAGGTTACGTTCCTCCAGACTGTTGCCTTCACTTACCCCCTCTGGTAGTCTTTCGGCACGTCTCCTGAACCTCTCCCTTCACTCGGCTTGATGTTTGTCGAGTACTGCTTTACTAACAGCTTGCTCTTCCTCAGGATCCTTCTCTAAATACCTATTCTTATTTAACTGATTGGGCATAAATGCTTTTCTTCACATCAATAATCAACATAGAATTTTTTAAAACAAAAGGACACTTTTATTTATTCATGTTTTATTTACAATCATTGTCATTGAAATGACTTGCATTACAATTGTTTATTTTTGTGTCCTTCCCTCACCTTCTGCTTGTTAAAATATTGTTTGTTCGTGTTTACTAAACGACATAACAATTATTATATATATATATATATATATATATAATGGGATATAGAATATATATTAAATTAAATATATAATATTTATTAATATAATATATCAAACAAAATCATAATATATATATATATATCAAATAAAAAATAATATTGAATCGACTGTTTAATGTAATAACATAACATAAATATAAGTCACGATACTTATCGTGATTGACATATATGACAGTCACGATAATATCGTGACTGTTCATATATGACAGTCACGATAAGTATCGTGACTGTTCAAATACCTTTCTTATATACTGTCGGTTATACTAATCAGTAAATATGTTAAGCACACCGCATGTTATTTTATCAACAGTCATGACTTATCATTTACGATAAGTTACGACTGCTCATGGTTGATGCACTTTCGATTCAATATAAATAGTTGATATTCATTGTAGAATCAATCAATAACAACGGCAATTGTATTCTACAGCGAATATCAACTATCTGCAGCATCTTAGTTTTATAATATCTTCAGATTCAGATTCCTTAACATGGTATCAGAGCAGCAAGGTTAATAAAGAAGATAATATATATAAAGCCCTACACAACACATATAGCTGAGCATATTTTAAATTTTTTTAAATATAAATTATGGCTCACTGTATGAGAATGGAAGACAGATTAGAAGATCCTTCAAACTTCGTATCTTGGAGGACTAGACTTACCTCTCTCCTAATGGAACTTGAACTAGAGGAATATATTGAGAAGGATATTAAGATGCCTGAAGAAGAAACCGAGAAAACAACATGGAGAAGAAGAAACAACAAAGCCAGGAAGTTGATTATTGATTCGGTAAAGGATTCTATCCTCCCTAGCATATCTAGAATTACCAATGCCTTTGAAATGTTTAAAATCATCCAAGACACATTTGAGATCAATAATGCCAGTAGAATCTTAACATTGAAAAATCAACTTCTTAACATGAAAATGAATAAAGGGGAAACAATCACCTCTTATTTTCTAGAATATCTGAAATAAGAGATCAACTTCTCTGTATTAGAAATACTATAGAAGACACTGAACTTACTCTAATTGCCCTAAAGGGTTTACCCATCTCTTGGGAAACCTTCATTTAGTGCATAAGTACAAGACCACCTTTACCTAGGTTCGAACAATTAAAGAACGA
>MU225113.1:1677273-1697955 GCA_018584345.1 Thuja plicata | reverse complement strand
TGGATTGAGTCAAATATCATGATATGAAAATTCTACTAAATTGGTAAACTCTCTCTCAAGAGGGAGTGTTAAAATATTGTTCGTTCGTGTTTACTAAACGACATAACAATTATTATATATATATATAATGGGATATAGAATATATATTAAATTATATATATATATATAATGGGATATAGAATATATATTAAATTAAATATATAATATATCAAACAAAATCATAATATATATATATCACATAACAAATAATATTGAATCGACTGTTTAATGTAATAACATAACTTAACATAAATATAAGTCACGATACTTATCGTGATTGACATATATGACAGTCAAGATAATATCGTGACTGTTCATATATGACAGTCACGATAAGTATCGTGTTATCGTGACTGTTCAAATACCTTTCTTATATACCGTCGGTTATACTAATCAGTAAATATGTTAAGCAAACCGCATGTTATTTTATCAACAGTCATGACTTATCATTTACGATAAGTTATGACTGCTCATGGTTGATGCACTTTATATAAATAGTTGATATTCATTGTAGAATCAATCAATAACAACGGCAATTGTATTCTATAGCGAATATCAACTATCTACAGCATCTTAGTTTTATAATATCTTCAGATTTAGATTCCTTCACACTGCTGTCCTCACATCTCAGAGTCCCCTCCGGGTGTCATCGCCTTCCTCCTGGCGATGAAGTTGTTCCCGTGCCTCGTATGCGCGGAGGATTTCCTGACGACATTCCTCTCGAGCAGTCTCCTCCAGTCGGGCACGTTGTGCAAGCGTTACTTGTGCCAACGGGCGTGAAGGTGGTTTAGCAAGCGGTTGGCTGCGGGATTCGCCTCAATCGCCGACCACATTGGACTTTGTGGAACTTCCGCTTTGTAGGCCTCCCGACGGACGTAAGTTTCTATTGCCGCCTGGAAGAGGATCCTGAACTCCCGTGTCTGGTTGTCTTCGCCTTCGTACAATTTTGTACGTGCGTCGTCCGCCTCAGGATTGATTTCATCAACGAATAAACCCATCGTGTCCATACGCCATCTGGTTCTCTTCCCGCGTTCGTCTAGGCAGCGGCGCCAAATGTTTACCCGCTGGGGTAACCTAGTCTATTTGCAGAATACACAGAACATGATAGATATAACGTAAAAGACAAGTATTCTCATTCATTCAATTCCAGTGATTACAATATCGTCCGTGCATAACATGATTCTTTACCTGAAGGTAGTACAAGGATATAAAGGACCGAAGAGACGCGACAGTTGATAACCGTGCGCCAACTCCCTAGCCTCCGGTCAGTAACTAATTCCCAACCGACACATAATTACATTATACCATTATACCCGACAACAAGTTTAATCCAGAAAAATATCAAAATTATTGACATGGACTATGGAAATCTGATAAGCTTAATTAGTAGATAAAAACTTACCTTCAATCTGAAAACTGAAAGGAATTAAAACTCCAAGCAGATAAAGATGCAACCACACAATTATCTCAAAGCACAAGATTTTATGTGGACACCCAAGTTGGGAAAACCACGGTGAGAAATGGTGCTAGGATCTACTGTCCTAATCTAGCCTCATAGTTGAAGAATTACAAGATCTTAGGGCACCAACCCAAGGAATCACCAAATCCCCTTTTATGAGCACCAACCCTACCAAAAGTAAAATTCAATGATCTAAGCACCAACTCTAAGACTTTACAATAGATACAATTGATTACAACTGATTACAAATTCTGTAATCAAACATTTATACTTTGATTTATCAAATTAAATCTCTATGCAAACTGAATGTAATATGAAAATAATCTGCAAATATCTTCTCTGTTATCTGAATTACTTCTCTGAAATTTCAGAATAAACTTGGTAAAAAATAAAAGCTGACTTTTACTATCAGCATAGATATCCAAAATTGGGTCACTGTCAAAAAAGTCTAAGAGAAAAATATCACTGCTATACCTGCCAATCACCCTTAAAAAATTACCTTCCTTCCTCTCATAGAAGCAATCTTGAATCCTCAACAAATGATGATATCTGAAATAAACATCACATGATTTCAAACTTCACATCTCACACACTCGTTCAATAAACGTGCTCTCATTAAATTCTGCACCTTTCAATAATCTTCACCTTTTTTATTGATATTCTAATCAACATACACTTCACACATCTCACAAACCAAATGAAAATAAATATATAGAATGCCTCAATAGGATCCGTTAACTACATATAGTTAGGGGGTTTTGAAGAAGTTACAACCATCTGCCAACTTTACTCTAACTGCCAACTGCTCTTAACTTCCTTTCCACCTTGGCTTTTCATTGTGTCTACCTTCTTTGCAAACCTTATAGATGCACCACACACCTCCAGCCAATTTGATTCTTCTTCAAACTAAAATGATAATCTTTAGGTACAAGTTTTGAATCAAGAATATATTCTGAAACTTCATTATTTTCTGAAACTTATTTTCTCTGCATTTCATACACGAAGTTTACAGATATAGACAAATGAAATCAGACATACATGGAAGGATTTTTATCAGGTCGCAAAGAGTTGATTGTTGAGAGTCGAGACAATAGTTTGATCAATCAAACCCAACTTCAAAAGCATAGATCAAAAACAAAAACGTGGAATCCTGAAGGTATAGATTTTTAGATTCTCTGTATACTTCAGAAATATGATCATTCTAAAAATGTATTTGAAAATATTAAACCCTGTGTAGTCATGCCAGAGATCAATGTCTGAAAGCATTTGTTTAGTCATTATGGTGACGTTCTTAGTGCAACCCTTGTATAAATCCTTTGTGCAATCTACAAACTTTTGACATCAATGACAAGTATTTTAACAAAGAGAACATGACCATGGAAAAGCCTAATGGATAAGAAGAAACTTTGACAATTAAATAAATTGACTTGGCAGCCAATGCTATAATTATTTCAATATTGAAATGGAGGATTCTATCATATGCACACATAACACATTCACCAAGAACATAATGGTAACAAAATGATATAAGGCAAAATCCCTAGTGTAGACACTAAAAATCAAGCCAATTCAATGCACAATGAATAATAATGACTTCTAAAATTATCATTCTATACAATTCATCCCAATTAAATCATTTCCCTCTTTGATTAGATAATTACATCAATTATTTAATCTCTTTTCTTGGCATCTAATTGCCCTAATTCGTCTTCTTTGATTAAATAATTAAATTAATTATTTAATCCTCTTATGCTAATCTTTCTTCTAAGGGTGAATAAATATTTTATTTCATGCCCTTTTTCATCAATTTCCGTGAAGTTGATAAATTTTAATTTATTTAATCATAATTACTAATATGTGGGGAGAATTAATAAATTTTATTTGTTAATTTACTCTCCACTTAACTTTCTCCTTCCATTTCCTCCTCCACTTAACACTTTCCTCTTTCCATTTTCTATCCACTTGCCAATTTCCCTTCCCCATTTAACACTTCCCTCTTTCCCTTTTAACTCCTCACCAATCCACTACTCTCTTCCACTTGCCAATTTCTTCCTCCATTCTCTCCACTTAAGAGCCCCTCTCATGTGATCATAGTTGTTGATTTCCTTGAGTCCCAATTTGATCCCATCCGTCAAATCCATCTCAAGAAGCCTATAAATTGTCAATCAATCGTCCATTTCAACTAACCATGAAGCTTTGATTTTCTTCATATCACTATCAATATCTTGCTTTTAATTGTGATCGTGCACACTCCATATCTGAGAGCACTTTTAGAGAAGAAATAAGAACAATGGAGGCTGCTCAAATGGAATGCGTTTGGTTTACATTTACTTTCATTATTCACATTTTAGTTTGATTTCTTCATTGGTAGGTTAGGAGTCATTTAGTGAAATTAGGGTTTTTTGTGGTGACCTGCATATTTCATGTTTACTCAATTTTTTCCTAGTTGACACCTAGGAAATGTATATTCATATAAACAAATTACAACTATAAATGTGTACTACATTTTATTTGTATGGTCATAAATGCATCTCTTTATTACGAATATTTGCTATAAAAATTTCCTTATTCATGGCTTTTGTTCTATCCCCAAGCAAGTGGAATACTAACTTATTACTGAAAATAAAAACACTTAATTACTTATCTATTATGTCCCCTTCGCAAACATCAAGGTTATGGAGGACCTATTTTAGTTCCCATATACTAATTCCGATGTTGCAAGGGAATAACTAAAATAAGTTGCCTAGATATATTAAATTTAAAGGTAACTTATATTTAATTAATTATTTTTGTAAGGTTTGGATAGTATAAAAGTGACTTAGCTTAATTATTATAAAAGTGAGTTATCTTGGAGCCCAAAAGTAAGAAATTAAAAGAAACTTTGAAAGTCACTCTAAGAGGGAAAATGAGGTATAACATTTCAATTATTCAAAAGGTAGAAAAAGGAGAGTTTAGAAAGAGGAAATTCATTGAGTGCAATTTCTATCAAACACTAGCTCATTGTGAAGGAACAGTGTTCATCTTCTTTACACCCATATGAAAACCCTTTAGCAAATAATGGTTTCAAGGACAAAAACCCTCGTAGCCATTTGAATGGATTCTTCCAAAGTTCATATATGTGTGGAATGCTTGCAGTGGAGATTTCGGTTTGTGCTATGAGTTTCATTTTTAGACTTTAGTAGAAAATGTAATTTTCATCAAAGTAGAACAAATCTTATTTAAATATCAAGTGAAGAGGATCATATGCTGGCCACACCAGTTTCTACAAAATATAATCTTGTGCTGGGTGCTTCATTTATAACAAGCCACATCATATTGGAGAAGGGTGTTTGATTTTGAGGGAGATGTAGTTATTCTCACACACTTTGTTTGAATTTTAGAGGCCATGTAAATCTTGAGAAGGGCATTTAGGACTAAGGCAGGTCTTAGCAGAGTTGAAGGATATTACAAGCCTCCTTGGTAGCTGCTCAGAGTTGCCGGAAATTCCTATATCCTTCCTCGGGCACACGTATCCCCGTATCCGATTTGGATACGTATCCGATAGGGCCCGGATACACGTCGAATACTGTACCCATGTGTGCCCAAAAAACCTTGATTTTTCAACTATGCCAAATACTATGAGATCTGATTTTTAAAAAAATTGACATATATCTTCCCAAATTTAATTTTAAAAAACTTCATTCATGCAATTTTTTTATTTTTTTTGGTATAAACAAAAACTACACCAAATGAGAAAGACCAATGAAATGATTTTCTATTTCAACACTGTTATTGGGTTATCTTCCAATGCAACTCTACAATTTTTGCATATTATAAAGTGTTAAATTAATTTATAATTATTTATGTAGCATTTATGTGTCTATATTGCTTTTGAAGTAAAGAAAATCTCCTCTAATAACTTAGAATATTGTACTAAATATATGTGTGTTTTCTATTAATGTCGTATCCAGCCATATCCATATTGGGGGTCTTAAAAAATGGCCGTATCCGTATTTGTATCTGTATCCGTGTCCATGCAACTTTGTAGCTGCTTCAAGAGTCATTCAGCCTTAGATAAACAGATTTTAATACATAGAGGTTACAGTTCAGTCTGCAGCACTTCAACAAGTCAATAAACCTCACATCACAGCTATTCGGGAGTAGTTTGACACATTAAAAGTTAAACTTCAGTTTCATTCTTCATAATTTTGTGTATGCCATATCCTTTATCTGTCCAGTTCTAGCTGTATAATAAATCTGTAATAGCATTTTGTATCATGATACCAACAAAAAAGCAATTAAATATCATTTCAATTAAATTTGTGGGCTGTACCTGTGAACAAGGACTTAGTAAACTCTATATCAGCATTACTGAGATTGATTCCAGTTGACTTACATTATGCATATATAGCAGCAATTTGTTTATGTTTTGTGAAATCACTTTCCTTGAATTGTTAATGATTTGGAATTTTGTCAAATGTTTGCAAAAATACAAAAAAAAATGATTAAGGATATTTTCATCATTGAAAATGAAAACTACCGAAGTTCACGCTGCATTTGCAGTGCAGGTTCTGCTCACACTGACCTTGAAATCAAACATTTGGGCAAACAATGAATAACTTCAAATCACCAATCAAATCAGTGCCTGACGTTGTAAAAGCTATGTACAACTGTTAAGAATCAAGATATAGTAACCAGAAATAGAGAAAAACTAAATTCAGAGCACATGACTCTGTTTTCACAAAAAGATAAAAAATCACCTTGCCAGAACGAAAATCATCAACAATCTTGTTCATCTTTGCTCGTGACATTGCTTTCAACCCAGAATGATGCCCAACAAGGAAATCACTTTGCCAAACATCCAGTACTTCTACATGATTAATAATTTGTACTAGTAATCGTGCTGCAATTATCCTTTTCACAAAAATAATGCATTTCACATTATTTTGGCTCCTGAAAAGAAAGCAGCTTACAATATCAGATTTATCACCAGCTTTCATCTTTACAAAAAATAGTATTTTACAATTAACTACCACAAAAACTTGGAAAATATTTAACTGCTGATTCTGAATTTTGTGCCTGCATTTACATTAGTCTTAGCCTTTCTACATGTTGGACACATTTTACTTAGTATGCCACTCTCTGAAATTCAGGAAAACATGCATGATTTGCAGCCAACACATATTAATTACGAAGCATGGTCTATATATATATAACAGACAAACCACGAAAAAGCTTGAGGAAGGAACCAATAACGATGCCGAAATCCAAGAGGCTTTACTTGCCGTCAATTTAGAGAGAAAATTAGCAATATCAAAGTTTCATCTAGAAGATGATTCCCAAATTATAATCAACAAAATAGTAAATGGAGAATCACAAATATGGAAGATAAATAAAATCATTAAAATAATTAAATGTAAGTTAGAAACTTTTGAGAAATTTAAAATCTCCCATGTTTATCGAAACGGAAATAAGGTGGGTAGTCTTATTAAATAGAGATGATGGCGAAGTATTGTGGGAGGATTTCCAAGACGGCTAGAATGAAGAAAATGTGGTATGAGAGCTGCAGGAATTTAATGCTCGCACAGGCCAAGAAATTGAGTGCAATCTACAAGATATCTGCTGATGAAGGAATATGCTCATTTGCATTTGCAGAGGCGATGGGAAAAGCAAAGCCAAGTAAAAAAAGGTGAAATTACAGAGCTGAATAGATGGAGGCAAACTTCTCCCTTTGTACCAAAAAAAAGCATATTTCTTTATTCGAAAAGATGCTGGAAAATGCATGCTGAATGGTTTTAGCAAATAGAGATGATGACAAAGTATTGTGGGAGGATTTCCAAGACGGCTAGAATGAAAGAAATGTGGTATGAGAGCTGCAGGAATTTAATGCTNTCGCACAGGCCAAGAAATTGAGTGCAATCTACAAGATATCTGCTGATGAAGGAAGACACTCATTGGCATTTGCAGAGGCGATGGGAAAAGCAAAGCCAAGTAAAAATAGGTGAAATTACAGAGCTGAGAAGATGGAGGCAAACTTCTCCCTTTGTACCAAAAAAAAGCAGATTTCTTTCTTCGAAAAGATAGCTGAAAAATGCATGCTGAATGGTTTTAGCATTGTGGACTCCATGTTTGTGCAGATCATAGAAATTCTACTGGGTGATGAGTTGTTGGCGGCAGAATACAAATAAAGAATTAATGTGGATATTGCGTCCTATTGTGTTGTAAAACACACACACCCCATTACAAATGGGAACCCCCACTTTTTTTTTGCTGGGTAGTTTTGTGGTTTGTTTAGTTTAATTCTAGTTTGGTAGCGATTTTGAAGTCTCCAGGTTGGTGTAATATGAAGTTTGAGAAAAGTCTTAGAAGATGTAATTCATGTTCGTAGTTGCAAGTTAGAAACTTGGAGTGTGTTCGAAATGTGAATTGTCAAGTCTTGATTACTGGGTGTTTTGCAAGGGCAATTGAATATTTTAGACTTAGGAAATCTGTATTCAGATCAGAATTAGAAATTATTTGATGCCAATGCATGGATTCATACAAATTCAACTTCATGTCAAGTTGAAATCATGTGACCATTTATCACAAGAATATCTTAATTTTGTTCACATTTGCCATTTTACCTATTTAACAAAAGTGTTTTCTTGTTTTGCGAGGTAACAAGAAGGAAGATGTTCGAGGACAAGAAGAGGCCATTGCAACGTCGAGGACAACATGCATAAAGGAATGACATCACAACTCCAAGATTTCAAGCAAGATGAGGAAAAAACAGGAAGTGGAAGTGCAAAGTGTGAGCTACAACTACAAAGGGAGATCCAAAATCAACATGAAATCTCGAGATCAAAGGAAATTTCAGGTGGTATGCCAAGCAAGAGAAGGTTTGAGGTTGGAAATCAAAATGGAAATGGAGGTACAACTGCAATGGCAAAGTCAACAATCCTAAGGCTTGAGAGAGAAATCATGGCAACATCAAAGAAACATGAGGGAAAAGACATCATAATGATCAATGTTGTATATTCAAATTTGTTGGAAATCTCAACCAAGGGTGATGATCAAATTGCAAATATACACATCTCATGGAATAAGTAAAGTTATGATGCAAGTCTACGCAAGAGAAGATGAAGGTTACCAAGTTCAAAATCATGAAGAAAGATCAAGCCCAAGGAATCAAGATAAGAAATATTTCAAGTACAATTTCAAGAATATTTCAATGAGAAGATTTCCAAAGTTTGCAGGATGAAGAAGTGGAGTTGAAACAAAGATTGCAAGATAAACATGTTGAGGTGGTGCCAACTCATCTTCAACCAATTAGAGGATTCCAACTTCACATGTCTACGTTCAACCAACCCAGTTATCCCAAGTGGACACATGGAATGCATTTCCCCATTGAATTTTCTCATTGGTCCATCCTCAAACAGATATGTATTCAGGGGCAATGTGATTTTTTCATCGGTTGGCATTTAATGCTTGTAGGCGGTAGTTATATTAGGGTTTTATTGATTAATCTAGGTCGTTGATCTTGGATCAATCTGAGTCATTTATTGTACTTGAGGCCTCTCTATAAGGATTGCTCAAATCATTTGTAAAGGAGAGACTTGGTGAAATTGTTGCCAAAATAATTGCAGATTCAATGTTGAAAGCGTGGTGAATTACTTGTGTTGTTTTGGAATGTTGCATGGTTTCCTACTTCTCACTTAGAATACGATTTGTTTATCTTGAATAGAAATAGAAGTTGTTAAGTAGTCAAATAGAAGATGAAAGATATTATTGTTGGTCAATCATGGTGAAACTTATGTTCATACCTTTTGGTTCTTGTTGATTCCAAGTAACGGTATAAGGTTGGTCTGAACTCATTGCAAGCACCTAACTTCAATTGGGAGTGTTCAATTGGATTCCGCCAGAACATGGTTTTTGAATGAATGTTAACAATATGAAAATCATCTACGCATCCTTAAAAGATAGCACCCTCCCATGCATAGTTGTTTAAGTTGGCGAAGCAAGGACTAGTTTAGTTTCACCTCATCATCAATAGTCTCTTGCATTGTTAGAGTTAGCTTAGATTTATAAACCCAATCATTTTTGCACTTTGTTTTATTAGTAGTTGAAGAGCTCAAATTGCCAAATCATTCGCATTTAGAAAATTGATATCCCATTGAAAGAAGAGCATAAGTTCCTGCATGGTTACCAACGAATCACATCACATTCACCAAGTTATATCCAACACAAAGTCGCTAGTTCGCAGTGTAAACCTTGGAGTTTCCTTATTTGATCACACAAATGCCATATTGTTTAGCATATGAGGTTTCCTTGTTCAAGACAGGATAGACTACTTGGTATTTTATTTTGCATGTTGGAGTGGTCACAAACTCACATCAACACATCCATGTTGTCGGTGTGCTGTTTGGAGTTTGGTAGCGAAGACAATGCACGTTGGGTCATGAACGAATGTGCTACGGGAGAGTAGTGCCATGGCCTCGAGGCTTTCGTAGCCATTGCCACACTTGGAGAAGGAGTCAGGACATGGGTAGGAGATTGGTTACATGTAGCAGAATTCACACCTCCACTGCATAGGAGAAAATAAGGGCAGAAGCACAAGCTGGATGGGAGCGCCTGAAGGAGTATCTACAAGAGAGAAAAGAGAAGAGAGAGAAGGAAGCAGCACCGGAGAGGAGGGAACATGCAAAGAAACTCAAATTCTCCACAGAAGATTATTGGCAAGGACAGTACAGGCACTAGGAGTAGTAAGTTTTGTTTGAATTTTAATAGATCCAGTCGTTAGGAAACTGTGCTTATTTTATATATTCTGCCAATGATGGGCAACGAACATCTTGATACATACATAGTGTCTGTATATTTTGTTCTCTACAGGGTTATGGGTCAAAAAAAGCTATTGATATTTTTTGATGATGGGGTGCTAGTATATGATGAAAGCTGAATGTCAGACGAAAAAGATACAGATATGATTTTGTAAACTTCCTGAAAATCAATCAATTATGTGGGTTCATCCCACCTTTACCAATCAAAAAAGAAAACTATGTGAACTTAAACCAACACAGCAGAACAGTTTCAAAGACATGATATTTCCACAGTCCATTCAAGCTAAATAAACAGCTTTTGGCAGAGCACTAGGTTTGAGCATTTTAATCAACGTTTTCAATCACGATCTGTAATCCATCATCAGGGCAAGGAAAGAGAGAATCATTCTTCTGATGGATCACCAAGCGGAATCCAAAACACTGATTTAAAAGCTCAAACACAGTTTTCTACCAGAATGTCTTCATTTAACAAGAAAAGTAGCCATTTTTAGCAAGAAAGCACAAAACAAGAGCATTATGCAGCTCAATTAATCGCAATAAAAAAAATTTAAATATTTTTTACGGCTAACAGGAAGCAGCTCGGTAAGTGTGTAAAGTTCTTTCCATGCCATGTTTCAGACTTTCCTAGTCCTCTTTCAAATGAAGTTTCAGTTCTGTTTCTTAAGAATTTTAAACAAAAAACATTAAAATCCCCATTCCCCAAACAAAAAAGTAAATTTAAAGCATAACTCAAAGGTGACAAAAAAATGGTGATTAATTGCAGATTGCAACCACCATGATCAGATCACTGGTTTATCCATCTAATTACTAGAATGACGCGCAAGGCATGAACGGTTTCCAAAGTTGTTTTAAAAGAGAACAAAGCGTACTTTTTCTCGCTGGTTTATCCAACTTGCCTATAACTTACGTGTCTTTGAATTTTCCATCAAAACCTAATTTTTACTTTGCAGGTTTAGATTCTCCTAAATAATCAAACATTTAATCGATTAAGGAACACTAAAGAGCTCATTTTTCAGCAAATATATGTTCCGACCTCATTTGGTTAGGAACTAATTACTGTTTTATGGCCTCAACACCCACATTTTTTTAAAAACGGCGTGTTACCCCGAAACCCCTGCTTTCGTAGTTAAATAGAAAATTTTAAAATTGGTGTGGGCTATGCTTGAATTGAAGCAGTGCTATTTTTCCTTTATTTACATTTGTAAAAACAAGGATAGCATTTTTTCCATATAATTATGAAATTTTTATTGTTTTTCTATTCCACAATTTTTTCTCAAGTAATTGAAATACAATAATAATTTTCATTTGCCAAATCAATCCCAGTCCAATTAATGCTACCATTAATAAAAGAATCAATCGTGCAACTGTGCCAGTGAAACTCAAAGGAGAGCAACCAGAAAGCAAAAACATAAAGTAGGACAACGGGAACTGGGGTAGTAAGAACAGGCCATATAAGAATTCATTTTTTCCTTTCTAGTCTGAAAGGCTTTGCCCCTGTGACAAAAAAAAAAATCATACAATCAAAGCAAATAAAGTGGAATGCCAGTAGAAACAAAGAGGAGTATGCACTATCTAAGAGAGGGAAAGGGAGAAGTTTCTAACACAATTTGTGCAGCCCAAATAAAGAGGCAAGAGCCAATTCTCTAATAGAAATAGTGAGACAACTCTTATTTGTGGGATTTCCATATTCAGACTGAAATTGAATGTGTGAAGTTATTTGATTAATTGATGTTTTGAGTTCATGAATTGATGCATAATGTCTGTTTACATTGTATGTCTCAAAGAAGTGTTGTAACACTAAAAATATTATTCATTACACATCTTATATTATAAACTACATCATATAGCACAATGCCAATGGAAAACATGTAAAGGAAAACACTATAAGCAAAGATAACAAAAACAGTATCGGGCATATCAAATCCACACCTGTATTGTATAAGAACTTCTATGAGAGCTAGTACTTTGCTTGAAAACAATGGTTCCACCAAAGAATCATTAGCAATCAATTTATCGTCTTTGGTACCATCTGTGTAGACCATGGAGGACATCTATTATTTTGAGCAGCCAACAGATGAAAATAAGAATACAATAGAAAGCACAGACAGGCCATTAATATTATTTTTCCATAACAGAAATAAGATTATTTTCCTGTAGAAATGTCATGACTCATTTTGTTTTCCTCAATATACTTGAATGTGAGATATCAAATTATAATGATAGAATTCGACTTGCAAGTACACGTACTCTTTACATAAACACTAAACAATTGAACTAAGATGATAATCCTGGAAATAGTGTTTTGTGTTTTCATATTTAATGATAATCTACCAGCATACAGCAATAGAGGACTAATGATGGACACCCAATCTAGCATTGGATCTTTCTAGCATGAAATAAGGCAATTTCAAGTAAGGTTTTACAGAATGCAAACAAAACTTGTCACTGTAGTTGACCGAAAACTATTTACCAATCCTCTTTCATTAAGTTCCAAGCACATAATATACTCATTCCTTACACCATGAGCAGGGACTCAAGAATCCAGCTTGAATGGAAAAATTTGTTATCGAATTTTAATGCACATCATTAGGTTTTCAAGGTTCCCTTTTACTTCCTAATAAAAGTGTAACCATAGAAGAGACTAGAATCTGGACAATAAGTTCACTTGTTGAACACTCAACATAAAAGCCTCAAAGGTATGCCCAAAAACTATTGTTCTTGACTCATCTTGTATGCCCTCTTAGGAAAATTATTTGTCAAACCTCTTCCATTACTTTTCCACGTAATTAGCCAATTCGGCACAAGAATTCAGAGAGAGTGATTTAATTAATTAAATTCAGCTGTCTAAATAAATATTTTTGGGTAACTTCTATTTTAATTAATTATATTTATAAGTTGAATTATTTTTTTAATAAAGCGACTTACCTCGGGCCAAAAACAAAATAAAATAAAATATTATAGTCACTTCTATGAGAAAAAAGAAATTAATATTTTAAACGTGATTTTATTATTAACTTCCAGAAAGTTATAATTCGGGTTATTCGAGACTCGGGAGAAGAAAGGGCTTTAATTCAGAAGTTTGATTATTTTTCTTTCTGAGATTTTGCGCCTGACGATAAATTCTTCAGCTGGATGAAAAATTCCAATGGTGTCCTGACAGACAAAATACAGAAGATGCACACTGTGTTTCCAACCAGCGATTGACAGCAAGCTAAAGATTTGGAATTTGCGGACAAAAACCCTTGGCTTCCATTTGAATAATTTCATACAGAAGTAGTTGTGCTAAAAATTGTGAAGTGAGAGATTGGGTTTATCGATACATATTCCAATTTTGCAGATTTCAAATTTATTCAGCATTTGAAAGCAAATAATCAATTTGTCTTATTCGAATGTGCAAGTGGTGAAGAGATGACAAATATGTGTTGTTTTGTTGTGGAAAGAGAGGTTACAGGTCATTTAATTTAATCAATTGTAACCTAGTTGTCATGTCCCCCATTGGAGACCCTGATTGTGATATCACCATCCTTTTCACATCATCAACCCAGTAACCCAATTTTGTTAAGTCTCGACAAAATTGAAGAAGAATATGGTGTTGACCAAAAAGGAATGAGCTATCACAATCTTGCTTTTATATGTATCATTCATGAAGATTATTCAATCAACTTGATTTATAAAGTAAGATTATTGTAATGACAAACCACAGTAATGTGGAAGTCTCTAACATTTGACAATATAAGACATAGAGCATGCTTTTGAACTAAAGACCTCCCTGCAGCTGTGAGAATCGGTTACCATATTCCTTGTTATTTATTCATGAGATATTAATATATACATAGCCTATTCCTTAATCTCTCGCCATAGCCCCTTAAGAAGATAGGTTGGTTTTGTCAAGGAGAAGCGGAGTTAATCCTCACTAGGTAGGTGAGTCCCAAGATGGGTAAGGACATGAATTTCCAATGCCTTAAGGGAAAAGTCTCAAGATGGGTATGAACATGCATTCCCAATTCCTTGAGGGAGCCTGCTTGTAGATTGGTTTCAAAGCACCCCAAGGACAAGTGATTCACCATCCTTCTTAAGGTAATGTTTAGGAGAGAAGTAAGGAATTGGGGCTTAAGTATGTTAACTATCTAATGTATTATGAATCATTCATTGTTTCTTAATTCAATTCGATTCAAGTTTCAGCGCATAGTGATGCATGTTAATCTTTGGAAATGGGCACCTTCCTAGTAGGAACATTACAGAGACTAAGCAAATTGCCATTCCCAAGCACAATCCAAACCCTAGTTGAGAATTTTACGGTAAATCAAGTAAATTCCTAGTTGGGGGCATTATACTAGCCTTACTATTATGCTAAGTTGTTGTACTATTCTGAACCATATACCGTACATGGAGAGGTTGATGCTAGCGATTTGGCATATTAAATTAGCAAATACTAGACACAACAATTAAGGGAGTCAGCATCAACAAGGTCATCAAAGAAAGGAATTGAAGCTTTCTTTTTGGTTATTGTACTTCTTCGTAAGGAATCATACAAGCTTGAAAGCCTTTGATAAGTTGTATGGCAGCTACTAGGGAATCAAACAACATTAAATCCTTTCGAGTGTGTCATACCTAGTATAGGTGGACTCTTACAGCCATGAGGAAAGGTGTATGATGTTCTGGGTGATTTGAAAGCTATGCTTTGATCGAGGACTGCCTTTTCTTGGCCTTTAAATATTACCTATTGATATCAATTTGCTGTATAAGATTTCATGAAAGTAAACTTCTGCAACAGCCTCACCTTGAGTTGTAAATAAATAATTATGTACTTTGCAATGAACTTTGGTATTGGCAACATTGTCAGCTAGTAATTCCATGCCATGATGATTATTTGTGATACTTTTCCAAAACATATTCAAACAATGTAATATCCATTTTTGGCCCCTAGTTCAGTATGATGTTACCATTAGCCTATTATTTCGTTCACGTAGGCTAAGTGGATGTGGTTAGGGGACTTAGTGTCCTGAGGTGAGCTCTTGTAGTGATTCTCAGAGTTTTCTGACAAACTTTCTATTTTTGGCATGTTTCTATTTTTAGTGAGCACTATTTTTAGCAATTGGCCTAAGCTCCTATCCTCTCTCAGTTCAGTGCAATACTTTCCAATTTCGGCCTTCATGAGTTTTAATGTTTTTAGAGAGATATTTGATTTGTATCACCAAGTCTTTTATAGAGTTGCTTTATAAAGTGGACCCATGATGCTACACCTAATTATATGACAACTTTAAGTTGTTTTTAAAAGGGGGTCAATTAGACATCCTATTGTGACACCAAGGAAATGGGAGGTTTAATATTTTAATAAGATTATTTTAAGCTTTCCAAAAGGTGACACAGAAGGAATAAGGAAATAAAGTGAAATTTAAACGTTTTATTTGAGAGCTCATGAAAGGGTAGAACTTCTATGGGGATTTCATATTGCTTCTAAAAACAGTTTTGGAGGGAAAAGAATTCAAATAAGGAAAGGTTGCCCTAATTTCTCAATCTCTCTTTATATTCTCATTTGAGCTCACTTGGTATGCTTGCTTTTGACAACTTAAGGTTATATTGTTGGAATGCTCCTAGAATTCATCTTTGCTGGTTGGAGGACGAAATCCCTCTGCTCCATAGCTGGTTTCGGTGAGGAGAGACCCACCTTAGCTGGTTTGAGTTCAAATTTCCAGATCTTTCAGCGACTTTGGCTTGTTGGGTGATTGAAGGGTTGACTAAAATGGAGATACATTCAGTGTTTTGATATGGGATTTCATAGTTTTTATGTGGTGTGTGGATTTCTAGAGTTTGGATTGAGTTTTGGTGAGTTTAGAAACATGTTCTGAGTGCTGGTGTGAAATTTCAAAGTTTGTAGTGCATTTTCGGCAACTTCTACTCAATAGCTGGTTTCGGTGAGGAGAGATCCACCTTAGCTGGTTTGAGTTCAAATTTCCAGATCTTTCAGCAACTTTGGCTTGTTGGGTGATTTTAGGGTTGAATAAAATGGAGATATATTCAGTGGTTTGATATGGGATTTCATAGTTTTTATGTGGTGTGTGGATTTCTAGAGTTTGGATTGAGTTTTGATGATTTTAGAAACATTTTCTGAGTGCTGGTGTGAAATTTTGGGGTTTGTAGTGCATTTTCAGAGGTACTGGTCATCACATTTCTGCTACATTTTTGGAGGTTGGACTGCAAACATTCAAGTATAATTTTTTAGTGTTCCTCTTTGCTGGGTGATGCATTTTGAATGGTCACCTTTCACATTTGGAAGAGATTTGAATTTCCTTGACTGATCACCCTACTTTAGGAGGGCCATACTTTTTGCCTTGGCACATGGGTTTCATGTCAGATCTAAAATCTGCAATTCAATCTAGGGTGCCTAATCCTGATGGTCAAGGTTCTTACATTTTTGGAGTGGATCTATAGGAGTTTGGAGAACTAGAAGATCTTTATACCAATCACCCTTCGTGAATGCTCTGCAGTGGTGATTGAAACATTTCTGAGCAGTCCTTTCATGTATTTGAAATTTTGAATCCTATTCCAGGTCTTATTATGTTTTTTAAATCTGATTCATGCTGTTATGTGAGTGTTTGATGAAGTTTTAGTGAAGATTGGTTATAATCAGCAATTTATCTTCTATGACATGTTGCAAAATATCATGTTTTCATAGTTTTATAATTGTTTCTATTCTTGGATGCAATCTGAAAGTTAACAACAGCAAACTCTCTCATTGGAAAACAATCTTGCAAACAAATACTTTTCAAAAGCAAATTGGGGGTGGCTATCATAGTGGTATCAGAGCGACGTTCTCCTGTCAACCTGTGTTATTATCTATAATCAAATTTTAACTTCCTATGAGTGAGGGAACAAAGAAATAGTCATTGGCAAACCCTACAAGTTTCAGAGGGAGATACATATTTGGGTATTCTAGGCACGCATAAAGAACCTCCCAAGGATAGTGAAAACACAACAGAACATGGTGGATAGAGGTACAGAGAGAGCTCGATCTTTGAGCCCAAATACAGAGATGGGAATGAAGTTTGATGCTATGATGGATATGATGTGTCAGCTGCTGGGAAAAATTGGACAGTGTATACTAAATAACACACAAGGCAATCAAAACTTTTCACGGGGTAATCAAACACAAAATGCTGAGAGCAGTTCTAATAATTAGCAAAATGACAGTCAGAAGCAGCCTATGAAGGAGGGAAAAGAATCATATTAATAAGCAACTCTAGGAGAGGGATTTCATCCTCAATTTCATATTCTTTATGATTTAAGTGATAAAGTGTCAAATGTGAGAAAATTTTGGATGGGGGTCTAACAACTTTTCTAGGCCTTTCCAACCTATTTCCATTCAGAGAGAAACTCTTCAAGTTGTTAATGAGACTCCTCTACCATTGGTAGATTTGTTAAGACATGCCCACATACAATATGATACCCTTTTTGGGCCACTTAAGAACAATTTAACCTTCAATGAGTTCAAGGATCATAAGAAGAAGAGGAGTGGCCGAAGAGGTCATCACAGAGGACCAATAGTTCAAGGGGACTTACAATATGATTTGGGTAAGGCTACTCTTGATCATTTTGATGGTAGTGATAAGTGTTCAGCATGAGTTTGGGTGCATAAGGTAGACAACTACTTAGCTCTTAAACCCATGGCTAAAGATGAGGCAATCAAGTTTGCCACTTTGCATTTGGATGGAGTTGCACACAAGTGGTGGCATCGTGGTCTCATTACCATGGTTCACAAGTGAATCACCACCTATGATGAGTTTACTACCAAACTCATTGAGAGAAGCGATAAGGACCCTGAGTTGCATTTTAGGGAGCTAGCACAGGAGAAGCAGTATTGTACAATGGATTTATACATAGAAAAATTTCAGAAGCTCCCGGTTATCGTTTCAAGGATTAGAGAGGTGATTGGAGATGTTGTTTAGTGAAGGAGTTATGGAACCACTCAATGGGTGGATTAAAATACAAAGGACCATCCATTTGTGTTTCTACCTAAAGAATTTGTGACACATAAGAGATCAAAGGGATCATTGGAAACGCCATTCACAATGAGGGTAAAGAGATTGCCGATCAAGACATATCTAGAAGTGTCTATGCTAATGAATTGGCATTAGTGTTGTTTTCTCACCTTATTGGCAATTGAGGCTCCAAATGGGTATAGGGCCTAGGGTATTATAAACTTAAAGTGTGTACTACCTTATTGGACAAAGAGGCGAAACATGTCAAGGAATCCTTGAAGCACATCAAGGATTCAAGGGTTGAAACAAGGTTGTCCATCATATCTGATGGATGGAAAGATACAAGAAATCACCCATTGATCAATGTAATGTCCCCTTTCTGAAATAGGATTTAATAATAAATAATAATAATATTAAAATATAAAAAATAAATAAATAGATAAATAATAATATAATATAATATAAAGTTAATTAACTTAATGAAAGGTCAAGTGATACATAATGAAGAGTTGTGAAGAAATAAGATATCAAAGGGAACAATGAAACATGGTGAATCAATCCTTATGAAAGATGGTGAACCTTCCACCAATAAAGTATAAAGGAGAATTCATTCCAAGCATTGAAAGGGATAGATGGTGCTGTGAATCAAGGGATAAATAATTATTGTGGTAAAAACTTGATATATTAACAAAGATCGAATGATCTATATATACAAAAGAATGGAACGATGTTTCCTTAAGAAACGATCGTAAAGAATAGAAACATTCTATTCTAACTACAAAAAACTAAATATTAGAAACAATCTAATATTTACAAGATATTTACAAACAGATAATAGATAACCATTAATAGCATATAAATATTAATTTAATACCCTCCCTTAATGGTTAATCTATCCACTACACTAAGTTGTCCTCTGAATTTGGAAAACTTGTCTGGACCAAGAGGCTTGGTGAGTGTGTTTGTAGTCTGATCCGTTGTAGGAACAAATTGCAAATGTATTGTCCCGTCTTCAACCAATTGCCGAATATAGTGACAGTGAATATCTACATGTTTGATTCTTTCATGGAAGACTGGATTTTGTGCTAACTTAAGAACGCCTTCGTATCAACAAACAAAGTTGTCAGGCCTGCTGGTAACACCTGCATATCCCCAAGCATCCGACGAAACCAAACAGCTTCACACCCTACCTTAATTGTCCCTCTATATTCGGCCTCTGTAGAGGAGAGAGAAACAGTCTGCTGCTTCTTACTGGTCCATGTGACAGCACCAGATCCCAAACTAAACACATATCCAGAAGTTGACCTTTTATTGTCAACAGAGTCTGCCCAATCCGAATCTGTGAATCCACTAAGTCTAGGATTAGGACTCCGAGAATAGAGAATCCCAAAATCAGGAGTGCCCTTCACAAAACGAAGCACACGCTTAGCAGCCATCCAATGATCAGCCTTGGGAGCTGTCATAAACCGTGAAATGTAGCTGACAGTGAAGATCATATCAGGTCTAGTAGCAGAGAGAAAGATGAGACTGTCGACTAGTTGCCTATATGCAGTATCATCAACTGGAGGAGAAACAGACTTGGCTAACAACTTCAAACCTTTCTCCATACGTGTAGATGTAGGCTTGCAATCCTGCATACGAAACTTGTCTAACAAAGCCCTGGCATATTTGGACTGAGAAATGAATATACCAGAAGACTGCTGCCAAACCTCAACACCGAGGCAATAATGCATGAGGCCATGGTCAGTCATATCAAAAGACTAACATAAATTATGTTTGATTCCCTGAATCAAAGATGTCGAACTACCAGTCAGGATCAGATCATCCACATAAATGACCAGAAGGATGTTGTCGCTGTCAGTAGTCTTGATGTACAAATTTCAGTCCGAAGAACTCTTCTGGAAGCCTTGATCACTGAGGTACTTATCAATTTTCATGTACCTGTTGATGTGAGTTTTGTACCACTACATAACATATAGGACTAAACACTTGATACGGGATATCAAACGCTCAACCCTCTCTTGAAAAGTATATACTCACGAAGGACGTGAGGAAACACTCCAAGGTTCTTTACACCTGTGGATCCTAACTCAGTTATAATGATGTGATTTGCTGGTAATCACGTCGGCGGGCTTACGTTGTTTCTTCAAAGATATTGAACTCTGGCTATGACGACGATGGATTTTAGCTTTTCAATGTATATTCCCTTTGTTCCTCCTCCTTAATTTATGTCACTTCCAGCTTCACTCCACAAACTATCACTACTAAGCTACTCACTGCCTAACTATTACTCCTAGGGATGAAGAAGTTAGCAAATGGACGGGGATCGAACCTAATGAAAGCTTACCAGCGGTGCTACCTCCATAGATGCAATGATTCGAGGGAAACGAGACTAGAGTACCACACAAGG
>MU225113.1:1641193-1664602 GCA_018584345.1 Thuja plicata | reverse complement strand
AACAGGGACCTTGCGTGTCATAATTTCATGATATTGATGAAAAGGTCATTTTTGGAGCCAAATGAGTTAATAAATTATATTACTCAATATGTGCTTAAGTATAAAAGTGTTTCAAGTGAAAAGTGTGAGAGAGAAGACACTTTTTAATTATAAAAGCAAGAGGCAAGGCATTCATTCAGCATCTATCAATTGATTATATTATATTTGGTTTGTTTTCTCTGAGAAGTTTTTGATTTGTGCCCTTGCTGAAGTATAAGGGTCAAATTGGCTTCTAGAAGACTGATTCTTCTGAAGTTAATATCAATTTGTTGCTAAAGTATAACAAATTGTAATTGCATCACCTCTCTATTGTGAAGTCTATGGCTAAGAGAATTTGTATGAGTTCGGGGTTTATGCACACTGATCGTGTAGATCTATTCAATTCTGATTTGTCTACATTTTACTGAGTTTTGCTGGAAGAGTGTGATTTATTGCAAAGGCTGAAGTATTGTATCAATCTGCAATTTATTTCTGGGCTGATTGGTTTTGTGAGAGCAGCGTTTGTATTCTTTGGAGCTGCGTTTTAGTTGGGCTGATATTCTCTACAGATCGTTTGTTGGGAGAGCATTTATTTACCGTGGCGTGGGTTTCTTTGGTGTTGTGCGGATATCTTGATCGCAGCATTCAACCAGGCAGCCGCATGAGAGCTGAAATTCAGGCATGGTCTCCATCTGTGTTTATTCCTGAAACGCCTATCCTCTAGCAATTGGAATAAGGTGCTGGCCATTATTTACATACATCAAGTGGCATGGGAATTTGGCTGGACAGGTTCCTCAATAATTAAATTTCGTGGTTTTAGATTTATAAATTCATTTCCAGGATTCTGCAAGTTTATGTTTTGAATAAAACTATTATGTATTGGATTTAAGAAATGCAAGTGAAATGAATATATAGATAAAGAGCAATTTCCAGAATTCGTCAAATATTTGTATCTTGTAAAGGGAATTCTATTAAGAACTATCTGAGCTTGCCTGCAAAGTGTTTGCTAAAATGCCAAAATTCTGAATTTGTTAAGAAGTTGGAGTTGTTATAATTGTAGCCAAGTTGGGCTCATCACATCATTGCCTATGCATTATTTGTCAATCATTTATCTCTGTATATATTTATTTATGATTTAAATTAGAATGCATGTATCAATAATTTGTTTGTAAACTTCCATCATTATAGAAGGAAGGAAGTGTAAGGGAAAGGGGAATCATGAGGATTGCCATCTAGTTAGGGACCTTGGGTGAATGTCCATGTTGCCTGCCATCGGGGCCCAAAGGGCAAAAGCTCCGCTCTTGGGCTTAGATAGGACAATCAAGGAATCTCCATTACAATCTCCCCTCCAACTATAATGATGGCTACTAAATCATAGGAGCAGCATAGATAGGGAAAGAATGTACAAGCACCCCACTAGGTAGGGACCCCAGGTAAATGTCCATGTTGCCTACCACCGAGGCCAAGAGGGCCAAAGTTCTTCTCTTAGGCTTTGTGTGCAATGGCTTCAAGACTAATGTGTGAAATGATGCTATAGGTATTATATGAATATCATGTGTTATAGAGTAATCCTAATAATGGGTATATATGTATATTATACATGTGCAGATTTTCTTATGTTATGATTGCATGATTTAAATCTGGGACCACACTATTTGAAGAGATATTTTACTAGGTAAGATGTAACCCTAACCCTAAATTGTTACAATTATGATTTTAGGGCAAATTAGGAAGGGGACATCAAAATCAAAGATAGGGGACGGATAGGGAAAGGATAGGGGAAGGCTAGGGGAGAGATGGTTGAGGAAGTGGGCCCTCAAAATGTTGTGCAAGTTATAACAAACAATGCCAAAAATTGCAGGGTTGTGTTGTTGGGTTATTGGTTGAGGAGTGTTATTCACACATTTTTTGGACACCTTGTGCTATTCACTCCCACAACATAATCCTGCAAAAAATTGGCAACAAAGTTGAATGGATCAAATAGGTGTAATCTGATGTCGATGAGATCCAAACGTTCATCACCAACCACCATATGTTGTAAGGCATGTTTAGGCAATTCTCGAGATTGGAGCTATTGAAAGTAAGTTGAATAATAAATGTGTTTTCTTTAGTTAACTTTTTAATTTTAATTTCTTATTATTTTGATTTTGAAATAGGTTGGTCAGACCAATTCTGCCTCCAACACAATTGTGTTCAGATGTCTTGTTAAGGTTCGTGAGGCACTAGCTAACATGGTAATCAACCCTAATTGGACCGTACGAAGGCAATCTAGCACCACAAGGGCAGAAAAAGTTAAGAAAATGACCTTAGATGAATTTGGTGGGATCATAGTATCTCCATAGTTTCACTGAGCCTATATTGAGCATGTTCCATTATAGCGACATGAATAGGCCCTGTCTGGGTAAGGTATATGATGGCATCAACTCAATGATTGAGAAGGTGAAAGTCCTCATAAATACAAAAGAACATGATCCCAAAGAAAATTTCTTCAAAGAACTACACCAAATCAAGGTAGAGAGATGCAACAAAATGACCACCTTGTTATCCCAAATATTAGAGTTATCTCCTCCTTACTGGTGGCAATGGCACAAGAGTTGCCCCATATAGAGATCTTGAAGTTGCTCAAGAGTACAAGGAAAGACTCTGTTGACTCTTTGGTGATTCTGACATGTGGGATGCAACGAGGGTTCCATTCATGAGTCTTGCAAGCACAAATGATTGTGGTCTTGATGCTCTTGCATGGAGAATCCTACCCACACCCACTAATCCAAATTTTATCACAAGTTTTCTTGAAAAAAAAATCTTCTTTTAAGTTTTATTTATATATTAATTTTGTTTATCACTCTTAATTCTCTAATCTTGTCTTGACAGGTTGCTAGTTCATCCTCATCTAAGAGGAATTGGAGCACATAATCCTTCATCCACTCAATAAAGCGCAATAGACTGCATTCCAAAAAGGCAATGCATTCTAACTTGCAACTCCTTCCACAAAGAAAATACCTGCAAAGGAGAGGCAAGAAGTGGCATATCAAGCAAACGCATACCAAGTTGGATGCTTCAATTGGAGTTGATGATGACTAGAGCCACCTAGTGAGCATGAGAGTGCTAATGCCAGTGTCAATTCCACTGCTAGTGCCAATGCCAATGCCAATGCTAGTGCCAATGCCAATGCCAGTGCTAGTGCTATTGTCAATGGTGTTATTTGTGGTTTTCAACTAAGACATTAATAAATATCATGACAGTCGAAGTTTGAATATTAATATGGTTGTGTATTTTGCTAGATTATTTGAATATTAGTATAGTGGTGTATTTTGAAATTAGTTACGATTGCAAATATGTATATACTTTTTTTATATGTTTTTGTATAGATGAACACAAAATGAACTCAACTCCTACAAATAATTTTGCCCAAACCCGTGAACCAAACCCTCGAGCCCGAGCCCGAGCCCGAGCCCGTACTAAAACTAGTATTGCCTTGGTGGTCAGCACCTCCTAGGGGACTCATGACATGGCTTAACCGCCTCGCGTAGGGTTGGGTTAAATCTAGCATTTGTATTGGGCGTTGACAGTTCGAGCTTTTGGCACAACGGCAAATGATTCCAACAATTGGTATCAGAGCCTTGGGTCACGGGTTCGAGTCTCCCTTTAGTGGGTGTTGAAGGCTCAGTCAGTGTTGAGGGGGAGATTGTTGACTTGGTGGTCAACACCTCCTTGGGGACTTGTGACATTGCTTAACCACCTCCCGTGGGTTGGGTTAAATCTAGTGTTTGTATCAGGTGTTGACAGTTCGAGTTTTTGGTGCAACAACAAATGATTCCAACAATCGACAACTATGCCCTAAAGTGAAAACCCTTTGGCAAGATAATGAATTTAAGGATGAACCTTTCTATTCATTTGAGCAATTTCATTCAAGCAATTATTAATGAGATGATATTTGCAAGTGGTTGTACAATTTTCGGATTTTTCTAAATATTATAGTTTGTTGTATTTTCTAGAGATTGTGTATGTGGAGTTACTATTATATATTTTGGGGAGGTAAATGGCTTTTGAACCTCTTTCATTCTCTTAATTTTCCAGCCACCACTTGTCCGAAGTTATATATTTGCATTGCTTGGAAGCACCAAGTTAAATAGGTTGTCATACATATAAGAAGGGAGGCTGCAATCCTTTTATTAAAGACTGTCATTCATTGAAATAAGGTTGTGAATCATGAATTGCCACCTGTTGGTCAAGTAAAATGATAAAAATTGTCACTTTGAGCTGTCATATAACCTTCACTCAACTACATCATCTTGGAAAAGGTACTCCAATGTGGGCCATTTGTCTATTTAAAGATTTCTAATAATTATTCTTACAAAATATTTTAAATGCTTTGCAACAGTTGAATATTTTAGTATTATTTATAAGTATTTTTGGTGTAGCATATATTGAGCAGCAAAAATGAAATAAAGTGGCTATTAATTTCTTTGAATTTTTTGTGTGGTTCATCGCTGGAAAGCATATAAGATTTACATTTGATTTCAGTATTGTCAGTTTCGATGGCTGTGCCTTCACAACATTGAAAACCTTTTAAATTTTGGCTTTGTTCTTTCTAATGTTGATATGTCCAGTTCTCCACTAGATTCAATATTTGTAATTTGTTTTGAAAGTGTTGCTACCAGAGCTAGTTTCAATTACTTTCAGTTATCAATTTGCAACTGAGAAGGCTTGCCCCTAAAATAAGTATCTCATTGCATCTAAAATTTTAAAAGAATCAAATATTAAGTTGTGCAACTCGTCACCAAAAAGTTAATTACTACAATATCATTCCAACCCCTTTTGTCAAATGGTCTCACCTTGCACACACTAATATCTTAGTGATCAACATTCAAAAGATATTGAGGTTTCTTGCCTGTTTGTTGCAAATGTGCAAAATCAGAAAAAATATTGTCAAGGAAATTACACCATAAGTCTTTAAGAGTATATCTTTATTACTTTACTATTGTTTTCAGTAGGTGGTTTGTCATACAATTTCCAACATCTTGCTAAGGATATTCCAACTGATGACAGCACAAGGAAAGCTTCTTTAGTGTTTCGCACAAGTTTATACCTATGTTACACGGGGATGCATCCCCTGTCCGTCCCCTCAGCATTTTCGGGATGGCAGGACGCAATGGGGGCATCCCCCTCCCATCCCCGATGAGCAGAAATTGGCCAAAATGGTAGGAAACATCCCTTGCCATTTAGAGATGGCTAGCTGTTCCCAAAGAGCAGGGGATGTTTCCTACCTTGAAAAAAAAAAAAAAAAACTTTTTTAAAATTTTGTTTTCTTCTAGAACTCCGTATGAGAATCAAAATAATGTATTCAAATGTCAAATGTATGAGAATCAAAACAGCTATCTAATTTCAAATGTATGAGAATCAAATATATTCAATGAAATACACACTAAAAGTTGCAGTTGTTTAATTTTCTAAGGCATGCCAAGTCCAAGTCTAAATACTATGCTTGAAAAGTTTCATTCTTGAGTTTTGAAATTAAAAAATTGCACTATTTAATTTCTTTGTAAGATTGTACTTTATTTGCTATGAAAATCTTTACCATTTGGCACTGACTATAGTGGCTGCCATTGGATGATCCACTTTTGCCAGAGGGTGATAGTGACTCAGATGGTTCTAAGTCTTTGGATATTGATAGCCCGAATGAGCCTTAGTTTCAAAGACTATTGTATTTTGATTTTTCAGACTGTTGTTATAATGCTTTATTGAAATTTATTATGCTGTTCTACTACTGTTCTCATTATTTTTTTACATATTGATACTGTTGTTATCAGTTAGTGACATATTTCTCACTATTTCAATATGTATGTATGTATGTATACCACTGTCCCCTATTTTTGGCCCTCTAGAAAATGTTCCGGAAACGTGTCCCCCGTCCCCATTCCTGAAACACCACGGAACATAGGTTTATACCTCAATCATACCAGGTTTGGAATGAAGCACAACATTTGTGAAAAGTACTTAGGTATTGCAACCCAATCATACTCCTCCATTAAGGAATTGCAAATTGATTTGGTACGTATCTTTCTGCCATACCTTTCGTGGTACGGTCTGTACCACTCACAATGGTCTTCCCAACTGTTCCGATATTTAAAACATTGATTTTTGGGCTTCAATTTATTAATATCAGATTTCAAAAGGATTTGATTACTTTCAATTTTGCGAAAAATACTCTGTAATAGTCGTACAAGTCAGTATGCTGCATAATCAGAGTTCTAGTTTTTATGTCCAATTTAAACATAATATTCTAGACTATGGCATTCACTTCAAGAAAGATTTAATACATTCATTAGTCAGTATTCAATGTATTTGAGCTATGGATGAAATGTTCTTATTTTGATTCTATGTGTGGTTCACCGCCAACTATATTTTGTTTGTAGAGTGTTGCAGGGTTCTCCACCCCTATTTTAGCTTGTAATTTGTTAAGCAAGGCTTTTTGTGAGAACCAGCATTGTAATAGTTTCATATTTATATTTGCATTATAGAGTTGTAAGCTTGCGCAAGCTAGTGTCATAATCATTATATACTGTCACTTACGCATCTCGGATCTCAGTGACAATTTCAAGCATTTTCATTATAAATTGTGAAAATTCAAAAAATTCTATTTAGAACAGTATAAACATATTCAAGCACTTGGCACTTTTGATCTAATTTTCAGTTGACAACTTGACCTTCTAGTCATCATGAACACACCTAGTCACATAAATGTAAAAAAGTATGTATTTCATTATAATTCTTCATTGATGTTTACCTCAATAAGTGAAAAATACACGCATTTTATCACTTAAGTGAATTATTCTTTGCAACACACATATGACCACTTGAAAGCATGGCCAAGATTCTTGGAGAAATTCAGTGTTTTTGGCCCTCCAATATGACCTCTTCATTTGCATGTTCTAGATCACATATATGCCTTTTCCCAACTTGAAATGGCCCTTAAGTAGATCTTTGCTTCATCAAAACATGCCTTAAAATTCCAATCTTTCATTTGTCTACCTTTGCACTTCACTACCTCTCCCTGTATCTCAACTGACATGTACCCCTAAATTAGTGTGCTCAAAAACTTTTTTTAATCCCTGCAAAGATGTTAGCTTGAATGAGAACGAATATAGAAGATGGTCATAAGAAACAAGTGGCATGTCCCCTTTCTGACCTAAGGAAATAATTCCCAATAACTGAACTTGACTTGTCGAAAAGCAGCATTAAAATATATTCATACAAAAACTTGTGTATTTAATTATTAAAAAGGTTGTTTTAAAAGAGGGAAAAAAGTTGACACTAAAAACAGGATCAAAAATACGGTGTATTTGATAAAAGTTCTAGTTACTTTTCAAAAACCAAGATTGGAGGAAAATAAGTAAAATAATAATATTATAATTTATTTTCCTTGAAAATCCTATTCAAGGAGTTGAGGGATGAAGGGGATTACCAATTCATATTATCAAATCGACTTCTCTTGAGATTGAATATTTTTTATCTTTTCTACCCTAGGACAAAAATCATTTGGCAAGGAAAGCATGGCGTGGATTACCAATTCATATTATCAAATTAATTTCTGTTGAGATTGAACATTGTTCATATTTTCTACTCTAGGACAAAAACCCTTCAGCAAGGAAAGGAATCAACAACGAAAACCCTCATATTAATGCATATTTTGCTAATCAGTTGTGCAGCTCTTACAAGTTTAGTTATTTTGGTTGTGGAATTTATAAAACATATTTCAAAGTGGCTTGAAATTTTTCTAATTTGTTTGTATTTGTGTGTGATGTTCTAGATTTCAGAGTTGTATTTCAGATTTTTGCTAGTTTACATATTTTATTTTAATGTATTAATGCTGGCTGTACCTTTTGGTAATGGCTACACCTATTCGAAGAACTGAATCACAGCATTATAGGTTGTCATGCTCTTTTCAAGAGTAGTAATTACAATTTTAGTATGCACTTGTAGCTATCGTACTGTTTGTTGCATCTGATAGCAGCCTTATAAACCTTAAAAGGGGTTCAAACTATTTTATATTCTGCTGCTGCCTTTGAATCAACTTTCACTGCCTTCTCTTGGGGCAATTCCTTGTATGAGCTGCTTACAATATTTTATGAACTTCTTTAGTGCAGCCATACAAATTGGAATATGTAGTAAATATTTAATCCGGCCTCTAATAGCAAATTTACCTGATATTTATAATTTCTGGTACTTATTTCAATAATATTTCTGCATCTGCAATTCATTATTTCAGATCAATGAAATAATATTTTAATTATAATTTTCTATAGCATTACTGCCAATATTAATGACTTTGATATTGTTAGTCTAGATGGCTCTGCCACCATGACATTAAAAATGCATTTACTTCCCAACATTAATATTACTGATGTTAATTTGTGTGGTTGTTCACCAGATTTAGCATATGTATTTCTTCTGGAAGGTTTGCAACCGAAACTAGTTTCAATTACTTTCCATTATCAGTTATAATCTGGAAGGCCTACCACCAAAATAAGTATTTTCTTACTTCTGAATTTTGTGAAGAATTCAACATTGACTTGTATAGCTTGCCATCAACAAATAATTTACTAAAATACCAGTCTAGCCCCTTTCATCGTATGCTCTCACCTTGCCCATGTCAGGATCTTGGTGATCAAAGGTGTTAAGGCTCGTGCAGTGTCCATTGTGAAAATTATAAAAAAGAAAAAATTAATTAAAGGCATTACAATGAGTCTTAAATTTGACTTACAAATGAGAGAATGACTAAATTGCAGTTTGAAATATTAGTCAACATGTAAAAAATTGTATGTGTATAACACTACATAGGAAACATAAGTTTTGTACTGCACTCCAATTACACTCACAGTTTTCAGAGTAAAATTTGAGCGTGTCAAATTCTATATCTTATGAGACTTCTACAGTTTGTTTTAGTTGTAGTTACGAGGGAGATTCCCCTTCTAACTTGAAAAAAGGTTTATCCATGTGTGCTGTTCTGTTTGTGCTGTCCCAAAATGAAGTATTTAAACACTAACACAATCCATTATTCAAGGGATAAATTTAGAATTATGACCTGACTTTAGTTGCACAAGAATATGTTACAAAAAAAATACTGTAAATAATCTTTATTTCTATCAACTTTGCAAAGCACTATGATAATTATAAGCTTGAGCTCGTAATGTTTTCAATAATACTTCTTATAGGTTCCTATAGTTAAAATATATATAATACACTCGTTATAGGTGGCATAAAAGCCAGCAAATTTCTAATAGCATAACATAATTACTTTATAATTTACATAACATACTTGCTAAATATACATACTTGACAAACTAAATAAAATTGTCATAAAAACTAAGAAACAAATTAATTAACATAATTTAAATAAGCTTTTAGCACAAGCAATCTTACCTTCAATCAAAAAAGAATCAAAACTTGAAATGATATCCCGTAAAAATGATTTACGGGTATCACTCTCAATATTATCTTCATTTGCATCTGCATTATCTGCTGTCTCAAGTAACAGAATTTTAACAGCCTGACAATAAAAGGTATAACAAATAATAAATAAAAACCTTAGCTCATCCATAATTGACTACATAGTAAAATATGATCACAACTAGAAAATTCAAACAAATATTTTAGATTCATAGATGCCTATATCATTATTCAACAAATGTCAAATTCAGATATTTCGCAAGGTAGGAAAAAATAACAATTGTCTCACCGAGGATCATTGAACATTAACAAACAGTCATATCCTAATTTAAAAAGAAAATATTTCAATTTATATAATATTTCTACAAATTCTTGATGTTGGAAAAATCAACACATGTAATTTAAGAGAATTGGATGGCACATTAATCCATGTGTTTGCATATATTATTGAACACAGTAATTGCATCAGTGCTTGTAATTTACATTGTAAGTCACTTTTCAGACGTGTTGTTACTGCTTCACTATGCCTATGCCTAAAACTTGTAATCTAACATTTTGTCTAGTACAACATAAGCCATTAATCCGTCAAGGACTAGAGAGAACTCAAACTTTGTCCAGAAATCTAACAATAATTATTGTACCAAGAGGTTTGTCATTAGACCAGTATATTGTTCCTAAGATGTACGGTAGTGGAAGGAAATATCATCAAAGTCAATTCATTGCCAAATGTACTGATGATGAACTTTAGAGACCCTTACCAGTTTTTCACCAGATTTTGAACTTTTTCCCAATGATCGTTTTGTCAACATTTTGAATACATGTGAAAGTGGGAGGTTACATTTTGCAGAGTTTATGATGCTTGGAATAATGATAATATTACACATTACAAGATTGCACAGAGCATTCATAAATAACACAACAACAGTTTGCACTCTGGAAGATGTAATAACATCAATATTTCCTATATTAGTCTGTTGGTGATAAAAGCACTAATAATTTCTAACCTCGGGAATAGCTACAATCAACCTTGGTAGCAGCAGTAGCAATCTCAAATATCAAATCTCCTTCAATCCGACCCATGTCTCCTCAAATAGAAAAATGGGTGTCAGAAAAACCCTCACGTCCCCTCTTTGACTAATCAACCAGCAAATGGATCCTGAATCAGCCCTTTCTTTCACACATGTCACTGTTTAAATAGTCACCTAGCCCCTTGGAAACCCCGTGTCCAGCCAAAAGGGAGCCCTACGGCCAATAAGGTGTTTACTATTCCAACCTCAAACTGAAAAAGGCGGCCTGCACTGCGAATTTTAATCGCCCAGCCCTTCCTACATTCAATTGCCCCACTAACTTGGTTATTAGTGGCCAATTGAAGCACAATAATTGCCAAAAATCAAGCCAAACTCCATCGCCAAGCTCTTTGAATGATTGGCAGCTAAAAATGGAGGTCATGATCGCCTCACAAATCTGAAATCTCATGTCAAATCAGTTATCTATGTTTTCCAGTAAGTCTCTGGAAATATTATAACAATTTGTCTTGCTTGCATGACATCACAAATTGTCCATTCATTCAATCCAAGTGTGAGACCTATGTGATTCCACCTGCAATAAGCTAGGGAAGATATCTTACCACTGAAACCGATTTCCCTTGGGGTTTTTGTCCAATGGTTTGCTCCTCAAGAAGCTCAAAAATCCACAAGAGAGAAAAAAGAAAGCATACTAAATGAGCTCCCAAATTTTCTTTCTATAATTCCCTTATAACATTCCCAAAGGGCTTTGGGAATTCCCACTTAAAGTAATTCAGTAAAGCACATTAATGAAGTATCTATTAATATTTCCTTTTTAATTTCACTTAACTTACTTTGTTAAATCAATTAAAGCTGTTCATAAAATTCACGTCATTAGACAATTTTAATTAATTATTTTAATTTACCCTGATATCCCAAAATTAGCCTATGGGAATTAAATGGGCTAAATGGGTTCTTCTCCCTACTCCTCAGAAGGGAACATTACAATCCTCCCAAAAATTGTTTGTCCTCGAGCAATCCAAGATTTGAATACTGCAAGATTTGTTCACTTTCACAATTAACACCTTCTAAAGGCAAGTCCTTCCATCCAATGAGATACTCAATCACTCTGCTCCTCAACCTCCTCTCTCTGACATCCAAAATAACATCAAGAACCAAAACCAATCTTCCCTCCTCATCCAATTGTGGAAGCTTTTGCGATGAAGTGATATGCTTCCAAATTGCCTTTTTAAGGCAAGAAACATGGAATACATTATGAATTTTGCTATTTTCAGGCAATTACAACTTGTAAGCTATTTCCCCAACCCTCTGTGCAATCCTGTAAGAGCCATAGAAGTGAGGCTCTAGCTTATCAATACCACTCTTCTTCAAATAATATTGTTTGTAAGCTAAGTTACCGGTTCGGGTTCAAGTACGAGAACCCGATACGTGGGTACGTGAAAAAAAAATTAGGGGTTTGGGTACGTGTGTGTGTATATGCATTATATATACAAAAAATAAGAAAAATATACAGAATTGTAAAACTAAATCATAAATCATAAATCATTTCATAGTATGATGCTTGATCATTGATCAATGCCATATGCCAAAGATAGACATTAAAAATTTAAATACTTCATCATTGATCTTAATCTATGTTCAGTGTTCACAATTCTAATGAAAATCATTACATTGAATTACTGAATTACAAAATGAAAATGTAGTTCATGAAACATGATTCAATGTTCAGTGTTCATCAATCATCAAAGGGATTATAAAAAAAATCATCATCTATGGGATTTTCAGCGGTTGCAAGTAGATAATCATCATCATTAGAACCCAAAGCGGTTCCGCTAGCACTAGATGCACCATGTGGTATGTCGTCATTATCATCCACATCAACCATGGTGGCTCTAGCAAGATCCTCAATGGTTGCATCCAAGTCGGCAAACTCGGGTGCTACATCCCAAAGCTTCTCTGCCCCCTTGTATTCTGGATCCTTAGGTGCTAGAAGGCGCAAATTGGTATGAATATACACCAAGTCTTCAGCTTTTTTTGTGGCCAACAGGTTACGCTTCACTGAGTGGATAAAATACTCCAATTCCGCTCAGCGGCAGAAGAGTTTGTAACCTAGAGAGAAAACCAACAAAATCAAAAATAAAAAATACAAGATAAATTCAAGAATGTTAAGTGTTAAATTCTACAATACAAGTGGCCCAAAAAAAAACACTTGTGAGAGGATCTTGATTGCAATAGGTTGGAGGTACGCATAATCTTGACCATGGCGATACCACCATGTAGTAGCATCCATTTTGCTTTGGTCTTTGACAACACAAGGGGAAAGGTTTTTCCCTAAGACAAACAATCCAAATTCTTGCCTAACACTTGACTCCACCTCTGGATCACTGAAGAGTACTAAATGCTAAGTTACTGGTTCGGGTTCGGGGACGGGTTCAGGTTCGAGAATCCGGTTTGTCAGTTCATGAAAAAAAATCCATTATGATTCCTATGGGTTCGTGTGTGTATATATATATATATGCATTATATATACAAAAAAGTAAGAAAAAATATACATAATTGTAAAACTAAATCATTTTATAGTATGAATTTATGATGCTTGATCATTGATCAATGCCAAATGTCAAAGATAAACATTAAAAATTTAAATACTTGATCATTGATCTATGTTCACGATTCCAAAGAAAATCATCACATTGAATTACTGAATTACAAAACGAAAATTCAAAACATAGTTCATTAAAGTTTGAAACATGATTCAAAGTTCATGAATCATCAAATGGATTATCAAAAAGATCTAGATCAAGTGGTAGATCAACATCATCATTGGAACCCAAACCGCTTCCACTAGCACTAGAGGATGTTGTGTCATCATCATCATCCACATCAACCAAAGCGGCTCTAGCAAGATCCCAAATGGTCAAGTCCAAGTCAAAAGACTCGGGTGTTACATCCCAAAGCCTCTCTGGCCCCTTCCTGTATTTTGTAGCTTTACATGACAAGAGGCACAAGTTGTTGTGAATAAACACCAAATCTTATGCTTTTTTCGCAGCCAATAGTGAATTTTCTTTCCACAAAACATTTCCCAAGCCAAAAAATACAATATAGCTAGTAGAACAAGCCAATGTGTAGTATGTCTACCCTATTGACCTAAAATCAAATGTCTTCCCATAGAGAATGCCAAAGTCAAGAGTACATTTGTCATACCACAACACATGTTTTGTTGGTTGTCAATGAATGTTATGTCCCCTCTTTCCTAGACGATCAATCAAATGTTCAGATTTGCCTATTATCCACCTCGGTAAGCAAATCTAGGGGATAGGAGATGTGATTCCTGGCATGGGAGGACTTTACACACTAGACTTTGGCATTTGGATGGCTTATTTAATGAGCAAATAATATTATTTTATTATAAAGTTACTTTGTGCTAAAAATAGCAATTTTTATTGAAGTGACTTTATAAAGTTAAATTGCACAATAAAGTTAATCAAATATTTTATAAAGTGCAATTATAATGTTCCCTAGACTTGAACGCCACATTGGGGATTGGAAAAAAGCAAATTAATGGAAATTATGAGGCGTTGGATTCCAGGGTAAAGAGATTTTATAAAAAGGTTTAATTTCTCATATTTGGTCATTATGTTGAGATCAATTTCAGAATTCTTTACAGAGAAGCTCATGTCAGGCATCTTTTGACGACGAAACCGCTTGGAGAATTGTGAATTGGACTAAAACCCACTTACCATTGAGGGGAATCTACACAGGGTTTCCATTTGTACTTCATTGGATGAATTTTTAAGCAGATTTAACAGGTTTCTTACAGCAATAAAGCTTCTATGGTTTGGTGCATTTAGATCAGTCAAATTCAATAATAATAAATGTTGCCAAGAGGTCGATTTGGTCATTCATCAGTGAAATTCTTGACAGGAGATTTAATTAAATTGGATGCAGCAGACATCGGTGAGTTTGTGAGCATATTTGGAGGGTTAGAAGTTTCTTGCCACTAGAACCAATTACCTATCCGTACAATTCCTCCTGCAGGTCATACCATTCAGAATTGGCATTGGGGTTTATACAAATTTCTTGTTCCGTAATTGTCAACAGCAGATTTAGGAATTCAATTCCTAAATTACCTATCCGTACAATTCCTCCTGCAGGTCATACCATTCAGAATTGGCATTGGGGTTTATACAAATTTCTTGTTCAGTAATTGTCAACAGCAGATTTAGGAATTCAATTCCTAAATTACCTATCCGTACAATTCCTCCTGCAGGTCATACCATTCAGAATTGGCATTCGAGTTTATACAAATTTCTTGTTCCGTAATTGTCAGCAGCAGATTTAGGAATTCACCAGACATCGGGAAGACTTCATGGATCAGCTTGTTTGGTACATTGACGAATTTCCAGTTTGATTCAATAAATTCGCCTGCAAGCTAGGCATGGGGTTTAGTAATTCCATGGTTTCTTTCAATATTTGTTTGCAGTAATTATTGTTGATGCAAATAAAGCCAATTGGCACCATTGTAGCAAGTTGGATGCACATACACAGTGATCTCTTTGACTTCATCAATAAAATTCCTCATCTAGTTGAGTGTTGGACTCTGTGTATGCAAATTCTTGTTCTTGGTGACTCAATTCTCTAATTCTGAATAATTGCACTGTCATTCTTAATAAATCAGAACTCGGGATTTATTTTCAGTTCTTCATAAATTTGTACTGTGGTTCAAAAAGCATCATTTCTTGGCATATGTTTCATGGTTGAACTCCAAACTATCAAATGGCATTGAAACTCTAAACCAAATCCTTGGCAAATAAACTTAAACCTGCTCAATTAGCACCTAAACAAATCAGAAGATATCAGATCAGAATTGATGGGGATCTTTCAGTGGTATCAGAGCCATGATCTTGCCAACCTTAGGGTATTGTGATTATTTCTATGTATCGTGGAAAGATTGGGCCATACAGATATTACACTCGCAAGAGAGTACAAGAGCAATTGAATTTTGATACAAGTACTCCAGCAGGTGCAGTTATGGGTGACCTTCATGATGGTAGTAGGAGCTCGCGCCTGTGGGATTCGCAGAAGCAGCAGGATGATCTAGATTGTGACTTATTTAGAACTCTCATAAATACACAACCACCGATTGCACAGACCTTAGAGCAGAGTGGAACCCTTGACAGATTGGATTTGAATTGCCTTAGGGATAGGCATGGCAGGCGTGACAGGCAGAACAAATTAGTATCAGTTATAGGTAGCCGTGGGAAAAGTAGAGCTCCATCTTCGTTGGATAGAGCTTTGACTCTCCTCCACGTGGTAGGACACGTACACGGACGGTTGACAGACCTATGCAACCCCATCTTCCACCTAGAGAGGAGCCACCCACCAGTTGACCCACTTGAGGGCGTGGAGTTTTAGGATGTTATGGCAGCTAGTAATGAGTAGGCACGCCTTCCAGAGCATGTTAGAGATGCTTTTCCTCTACATCAGTATTGTGCATAGCGTAAAGACAGTATGAGGAATTGTGGTGATTGACGGCCTAGAAAACAGCATAATGGTGACCTCAAGCAAGCTATGAGCAAGCTCATTTTATCTTTCTTTGATAGTCGTGGGAAGATCAGTGCACAAGTCTGGGTGCACAAGCTTGACATCTACCTTTCACTTAAGTTGATGCTTGACGAGGAGGCTATTCAGTTTGCAATATTAAATTTGGATGGCGTGGCTTATGATTGGTGGCATCATGGTTTAGTTACCCAAAACCATGCACATATTCATTCTTAGTGGGATTTTAATTAGTGGTTGATTGCCAGATTTGACTGTAAGGATGTTGGGTTGTACTACAAGGATTTAGCATTGTTGCGATAGACTAGACACGTTGAAACTTATATTAATGAGTTTGAACACATTGTTGTTATGGTTCCAGAGATGCTTGATAGATGTGTGGTGAAGTTGTTCATTGAGGGTTTACATGACAGGTTACGAGGTTTGGTCAGGGTTCTTAAGCCAAGAACTTTGCAAGAAGCTATTCAGACTACCATAGACCTTTATACCTCACCACAACCTACTTATTATCACCAGGATAAGAAGTTTCCCAAGAATTCCAAGCCATTTCAAAGGTCTTCTACAGAGCGCGAAAGTGCGCCACCTCCTCCAAAGATGGATCAGGAAACACCTAATGAATTGAGGAAGAAGCTATGCTTCTCATGTAAGGAGCCTTGGGAGCCTAGACACTGATGCCTTGGGAAAGGCAAGATGCATCTCATAGAGGTTACTTCTAATGTAGATGATGAGCAGATATAGGATAAAGGTTCAAAGGACAGCAGTGTTGGGCGTGAGCAAGAGATTCTGCAAGTGGAGCATGGAGATGGCAATGCATTGGATACGTCCAATGGTACTATTGCCACCCTTTTAGGAGTTCCTAGATATCATCCCTTTCGACTAAAAGGAGTGATTAAGGGACACAAGGTGACTTACCTTGTGGACAATGGTCCTACGCACAATTTCACAGAGGAGGCATTAGTTGCTAGGCGTGAATTACAATCAGAGGACTTCTCTGGTTTCAATGTGAAAGTTGTAGATGGTTTCACTATGTGGTGCACCAGGAGTGTCCCACAGCTTAGCATACAGATGAGTGACTACACCTTGACCGATGATTTCTATGTTGTAGGTGTTGGTGAGATTTATACAATGCTTGGCATCCAGTTGTTACAGTCACTTGGAGGGTATATTTAGGATTTCAGGAGGATGGAGTTGGAGTTTATGGCTGGGGGCAAGAAGGTTGTTTTGAAGGCTCTATCTGATGGCGGGCCTATGGTGGTTTCAACGTGTAAGATGGAGTCCATATTCAAACATGTCTTGAAACAAAGTACAAATTTATGGACTGAATAAATTTTGAGTTCTGATTTATTAAGAACAGCGGTGCAATTATTCAGAATTAGAGAATTGAGTCACCAAGAACAAGAATTTGCATACCTAGAGTCGAGCACTAAACCAAATGAGGAATTTTATTGCTGAATTCAAAGAGATCACAGTGTATGTGCGTCCAACTTGCTACAATGGCGCCAATTGGTTTTATTTGCATCAACAATAATTAAGCATCATTTCTTTGCATATGTTTCATGGTTGAACTCCAAACTATCAATTGGCATTGAAACTCTAACCAAAACCGTGGCAAATAAACTTAAACCCATTCAATCAGCACCTAAACAAATCAGAAGAAATGAGATCAGAATTGGTGGGGATCTTTCGTCGAACAAGCTTTCTATTGGCAAAAAATCGGAACAGAAAACTATTAACAAAGCAAAGATATATCAAACTATCCGCTGATTCTCTACACAATGACTTGTCAATCCTTGATAAATCATCATAGACTGACAACTTCTGCCCAACCTCCATAGGTGTATTGGAAGCATTATAATCAACCATCAAAAGCCATTCCAAAAAACTCATGCCATTCGAGCCCTACGAAATGGAAAATGTATCCAGGACTCTACATATAAACAATATTGTAAGAAGCCTAGATCAATGATTTCCAAAGCATAACATAGATTGAAATTCATACCCTAAAATGTAATGGCCCAACTACCTATGATGGAAAAATCATCAACATAAACAACCAAAATCATAATATTATCGCCATTACTTTTGATAGAGAAATGTGAATCTGAAAAAAAAAGTCTCAATCCAGAATACTTTTTATATGATAGACTAATGTAGCTTGCTTTGGTTCCACACAAACTTAAGAAGGCAACAAACTAGATGATCATGACCAAGAACCTAAAACCCTTCAAGCTCCACCATATAGACCTCATAAACTAACAAAAAAGGTTGCATGTGGTCTGCCGCCTATTTGTAGGGTTTGATTTATTCATGATGATGTCATGTCTAAAATGTTATTGTGGAAATGTTTGTATTTCAACATTGCAAGTTATTGGAGAATTTCCTTCCAATATCGGGCCTAGACAAACGCTAACATCTTGTCTATAGATGTCGGAATCAATGGTATTTTTAGTTTTATCAAATTTTCACGTAATTGGAGATGGCCATAAGGACTTATTCCAGGGCTATGTTTGTTGCTATCTAACTTCATTGAAATTGCATAAATGAAGGGAATACTTTTTAAAAAACAAAATCATGTTGAAATTCATTGTCATTGTATAATACTATATTTCATTTTGGGGCTTGTGACTCTAGAAATGTGATTATAGCTAGCACATTATTGTGTGTTGCTGCAACTTTGTGGTAATTTACCGTTTGGTTATTTTTTAATTAACCAAGAACAAGTTAATTGTGATTTTATCACTTGCCATAAAGACTAGATATTTCTTTGGAGCTAAGATGATTAGTCAATCAAAGTTGTCATTCTCCTTTCATGAATGGCAATAAGCCATCCTCATGCTTGATGTTTTAATAATCTTGAGCATTGTTGTCAAACATTGAAAAAAAAATATTGCAATTGAGTCTTCAATATTTTTCAATTCACCATTCAACAGTTTCAAACAGAGGAGAATCGCAATATTATTTCAGGTATTCAAGGACAAATTTGAATTTGAAGTTGAGGACAGTTAAGTTGTACATTTCTGGAATAATAGTATGGTTTGTAACTTTGTTGCACTATTTCATCCTTCATCAATCCCTCAACAAACCAGCTATTACTCCAAAAATTTCATGGACTGGAGTAGAGATTGTGAGAATGATTCATCATTCAGTGATTATCTCAAACATATAAGCTTAATTCTAGGTATTTTATAACTTATTCAAATTGCTTAGCTATTTAATGAAAAAGTACCTAGATTTAGAATGTTGGATATTGTTTGAAAAAGTACCTAGATTTGGTTTGTGAACATTTGATAATGCTTATCATTCACAATTGCAAGCAACTAGATGATTTATTATCAGCAACAAGTAACATTTGATATTGTGAGAACATCCTGGACAGTTCATCAAATCCATGCTTTCATTGTAATGATCCTAACTAGTTTATCCATTGGATACTTTGTTTTTTTATTATATTTCTACCATGGTTGGCATGTATCATAATTAGGTGATTTAATCGGCCATTTTGGCATTGACTTGATTCCATTTTCATTCAATTATGATCGAAATTCACAAGCCATTATTAGCCATCTTGGCTTGATCAATTCTATGACTTTTCTTCTATTGTAAATTGGTCGGCTAGCCACCTATATCATTGAATTTGATTCCACTGTTCTCATTCTAGTATATGTATGCTTCATTTTTCCCACATCAAGAACTTGGTGACTAGAAAGAACAAAAATTTGACTGAATGTAAAAATTTATTGTCAATTGAAGTTACCGCCTTGCAGATTTATTACATTTCCCCCCTAACAAGACCCAACAAGTCTAGCATGCCTAACCAAACTCATCAAGTACTTGATTCCCGAATCTCTAAGCCTTGTTGGACTAGTTCACCTACATACTCCATGAGTCCAACCAAGACTAAGAAAATCTCCTAACTCACCAAATGCACTATGTTTTGAACACTATAACTCTGTTCTAATGAAGTGGCTCCACCAAATCTCCTAACCCAGGACACGTCAAACCAAACCTATGTTACCCCAGGTTTCCGAAATGGGGGGACGGGGAAACGGGTTTCCAGGACAGATTTTTTTTCTCGGAGCAGGGGACGCCATGGTACAGCACTGTGGATGACTATATAAAAAATAGGGAAATTTCTAAATATATTGAAAATTTCTAAATATTCATATGAAAACATGGATAAAGCATGCTTATATACATTATAGAAACTTAACATATAACATTTGTGTTGAATAATTTAAATTGAGAGTTCACATGAGAGTGGAAGTCAAACAAATTATCAAAACTCAAACATTATTTGAAATAATTTTATGGGACAGCCAAGGGACGGGTTTCCGAGTTTCCGGGACGGGTCAATTTTTGTCAGAAACGCGTCCCCGGGTAACACTGAACCAAACATATCATTGAAAAGCAATGTAACAAGAGAAGCCTAAAAATACAAGACCGCAAATTAAAGCGAAGTATGCTGAATGACCAATCTGATGAACTTACTAATTATTGCATTCTTTGAATAGAGAACAAACTCAATTAAAGCAAAGTATGCTAAATGACCAATCTGATGAGAACTTACTAATAATTGCATTCTTTGAATAGAGAACAAACTCTGTCTATAATTAGGTGCTAATTATTCAAACATGGGTTGAAAAATTTAATAAAAACAATAACCCAAGAAAATTATATTCCTCAGAGCCTTCAAGGACACTACCTAATTTCTGTGACCAACCATGTGCATGAACAAATTCTATTGGAAATAATGCCACATTATGAGAAGCTGAGAATAGTTCCAAAATGCCACAATTAAGCAACAGCTATACTTACTCATGAATGCTACATGAAAATTTAAATGGTATAATATAAAGCTGAAGTTAACATTTAAAAGTAGAAATGTCACACTTGTTTTGCACCCCAAAGGCCAATTTCACTCAAGCAGTACATCACTTCAAGATATAACTTGCTGATGCTTCTAGTCTTTTTTCCAGTTCCATTCAAATCATGTTTGTGAATCTCCACATTTTCCTCCGTGCAACGACTAAACACCTGAGAAATATGCTGTATTCACAGATCAAATGACATTAGAATATGTCATCATAACATGCAGCAAAACCAATATAACAAAGAAATAATGAAGCAAATAACACAAATATATATCAATTTTCAATAACAATTTGAGCACCTGGACTCTGTATTTATCGAGTTTGTTCCTGCAAGATGTTATGGACCCATGATCCATATGATTTGTATTATCATAAAAATAGATCATCATTTCCGGAGAAGGCACAAGGGATTCAATCTCTGCCCTGTCCCCAACCGTGTATACCTGCATCAACCCTTATCACAGATATCATAATGAACAAAATAATCTACCTGTGGTAAACAAGGTCACAACATAAATCGTAAAACTTTGTAACTTGAACACAAATATACAAGTAATAAATGTCATACAAAGTTTCACAACAATTTTCAGTAAGCTCAGAATGAAACTATTATCACCTTTGCATCTAATAACTGCTCCAAAGTGTTTATGCCTTTGGCGTACTCAAGCTGATTAGACCCACCTACATGAGATAGAGAACTTACAAGTTAAATCAGTATCCAAACAAAGAAATCTACTACTAAATTAAAATTAAACTATCAAAAGGACAATTTGTAGCTTTGTTCCTTTCATTTATTAATTAAATGAATATCTACATTTTTGTCTTCGGAAAATAAATTCAGAACATCGATAATAAGCAAAGAGCTTCAAAGGTGAAAGGTCTGTTACCGTAGATAATTTAAGGATTTTATGATACACAAATGAAATTGAAAGAAGAAATAAAGTCAGCACAAAGAACCAAAAGTATCAATACAGCAGAGTTCAAGAAGAATAATTACAATGTAGGTTGATTCAATTAGAGTATCATAGTTTTAGTATACTGTAGGACAAAACCCTCCAGGTGGCTGCAAAACATCCAATGTCTAAAATAGACAGTAGAAATGCAAAGCTACAAGTGGAATGCTATATCCAACCAGAATTCATGTCCTCAATTGTTTTCCAAAAGGTGCATTTTGAGAATGAAACGTTGACACCCTAAATTATTTTCTTGGTAAAAAAATAGAAGCTTCAATGCTGCATAACGGACATGGTGATTTGAATAGAAAGGGCATAAACTGCATATTGGCACGGAACACCTTTAAGCAAAATTGAAAATGGATTTTAAATATTCCATAGCTATCTTGCAATTCAAATCTTATCCCATCGCCATACCTGCATCCTGTCAATTTTCTGCATCAAGCAATCCTATTCTTATTATATACACTTATTTATAAAATTTTGATGTTTTTAAAAAATAAGTTAATTTGAGTTTGAAAGAGCACAATTTTTCCATGTACTCTGTTTTGCATCTGCATGTCTATCTCACATGTATTTCATTTACATGGTAATTTTCAACCTTAATCAATTGTGTGAGTTCTATCCAGTAAGCCTTTTGGCCACAAAGCCTTCCAAAATTGATCAAAAATATTCACGAAGTCCACATTATCAACTTCTACTTTTAATTTCTGAGATATCTCTCTAGAGTCTAAAAAAACCTATTGAAGAGAATAAACCAGCTAGAATGTAAGAACCCCTTGTGGCTCTAACTTTGACAAACGCTGAACTGTGGTTTATTTCTGGATGTTTGACAATTTGTCAAACACTTTGCAGGCAAGCTCTGATACCAATGTAAGAACCCTTCGCAGGCTCTATCCGCTGTGCCGTTTGAGTTGTTTTATTTTTGTTTAATATTCTGATTTTTTTGTGTTTTCAAGGGGTTTTGACAAAGCAAATACAATAATTGAAACTAATCTATCTGAACTAAAATTCAAATCTGATTGCAATATAGATCAAAGTCATTTATTCCCATATGATTGCTAATGTTTTGAACACAGCGTATTGCTGATAAAAAAATACATTAAAAAAAACATTTGTACGAAATGATTAAAACCTGATTTTTGTCTCCAGAATGCAACCACGCTGCTGATTGCTGATTGTTGATGAAGCTGCAATTTTACTATTCATGCGCACTGTTCACGCGCACTGTTCATGTGCACTGTTCACGCGGCACTATTCACTATTCACTGTTCACGGCTGTACAGAATTACTATTCATGCGTACAGAATTACTGTTCATTCCGTACGGAATTATTGTTCATCACGGCACTATTCATCTGCACTATTCACAGCTGCAACTTTCTCTCCCTTATTTTGTAAATGCGAGAACACTGTAATAAAATATTGTTGACGCACAATCAAAACCTCTGTATGAGATTCTCTCTCTTCACACAAAATCAACACTCCAAATCCAGAATTGAGACTTTCAACAATTCAATATACAACAGCATTG